>CM035409.1:192305460-192392960 GCA_020310875.1 Ceratopteris richardii
CTCTCTCTCTCTCTCTCTCTCTCTCTCTCTCTCTCTCTCTCTCTCTCTCTCTCTATCAATAGAGAATAAAACAATCACTTACACATATGTCCCTCTTTTGGATCGTTGTTGTCAAAGCGTAATGTATGCCGCCTATCACCGAATTCCAAAGAATCGATGCCAAAAAAATTTTGCAAAATCAAAGAGAAGAAAAATTATAAAACATAACGCATAGAGAAAGACAAAGGCTAAGAGTACGTGCACCACTTACCAAGATGTGAGATCTAAACAGAGAGAGTGTGTGTGTGTAGAGAGAGATCTGTGTGTGTGTGCACAAGTCAATGCAGGTCACAATTCGGTTCGTGTGCACAAGTTCGACAGAAGCAAGCAGTACTCAATGTAAAACATGCGCAAAATGTTGAGTTTTGCTCTCGTGTTCCCGGTATGTTTAAAACACGGCCTAAGTATATCTGTCGGTATGGGCATCAGTAATTTCTAGTAGATTATCGATGCTTATACCGATGCTTATACCAGCGAATATATCGATGCTTATACCGCCAGTCGCGAGACATCCCGACTATCCGTTTTAAATGGTCATACGGATGGTCACTTAACCGTCGGTATGTTTAAGTGGACTTTTCCAATGTTTACACCGACGCTGGGAGTGACCATCAGTATAGGCATCTCGGCATGCCCCTCATATGTTGTAGTGCTAAAACTCTAGAAAATGCTAATCTCTTGATGATTCATATGAATGGGAATTCAAGCAAAGTAGATAGCACTTGGTATATTGATAGTGGATGTAGCAACCATATGAGTTGCAATGCTTGTTGTTTTACTAATCTACATGCTCCTAAACATAATGTACATGTAGAAACAAGTGATTATACAACCCATGATATTTCCCATGTTGGATATGTATTGTTCGATGATAAGGAGGAAGGACAATGTCTCAAGGATTCTTGCATGTAACTACCATCACAAAGAACGTGGTGTTTGTAGGGAAAATGTTTGAAAGAGGATCTAAAGTAAGATTCAACAAAGGTGGATGCTTTGTGGAGAACCCTAAGCAAGGGTATTAGGTCATAGAAAGAGGAAGTAAAGAAGGGAGACTCTTGACTTTGGTGATAAAATCGTATTCCACTCATCATGTCTACTTCACATATGGCGACATGCAAACTTCAGAGTTGGATTTGTGGCACAATAAAGTAGGTCATATTAACACACAATGAATCGAGGATATGAAATTCAAGAGGCTGGCTAAAGGACTTCCCAACTTCCAAGGAAAAGGTATGAACCATTTATGTGAAACTTTTCAATTAGGAAAGTAAGCAAGACTTCCATTTAAGAAGCATGGCTACATAAGGCATCGCCCATTTGAGTTGATACATATAGATGTGTGGGGCAAACAAAAGAGCAATTCATTGGAGGTAACAAGTACTTTGTCACTTTTATAGATGATTTCACAAGATGGTTTGTGTTTATTTCATCAAATGCAAGTCACATGTGTTTACATGTTTCAAAGCATTCAATGCAATGGTAGAGAAGGGAATATGTACATACATAAAAAAGCTAAGGTCATATGGACGGGCATAACAATTCTCCAATGAATTTTCTAATTTTTTATGAGATCAAGACATCAAGAGGCAAGTAAAATGAAGGTACATCCCTTAAAAGAAAATGGGGTAGCAGAGAGAAAGAATAGATACATTGCGAACATTGCTAGAGCAATGCTTGATGAGATGAATGCACCTAACATGTTTTGGAGTGATGCAACAAATATGGTCATGTAACTTATGAATAGAGAATCTACCTTAGGTATCCATGGCTTGAATCCATATCAAGTTGATTATGGTAAGAAACATAATCTTTCCCACTTGAAAGTATTTCGATGCACTTGTTTGTACATGTGCCAAGCCAATTGAGGCACAAGCTACAATCGAAGGTAGAAAAGTGTGTATCTTTAGGGTATTCAAATGATAATAAAGGTTACGAGTGCTTCGACCCAACATAAAGGACTTGAGGATATAACAAGATGTAGCCTTTGATGAGCTACTCCCTCAGTATAAGAAATATGACTGTATGCTATAATATGAAGAAGAAAAGCATCGAGATAATAGAGAAATCCACTTAAAGATAAGTTTCCCAAGGAGTTCCATCAATGAAGATAGTTCAAGTATGAAATCACCATGGAGGGGGAGATCTTCATCAATTTATGAAGCTCAATCGATCAACAAAGGCAAAACAACATTGGTATATTTGGATGAGGATGGTAGTGAAGTTGAAGATGAGGAAGGACACATGATACAGAGAGAAGTAACATCAAAGAAAGAGATCAAGTACCCAAGGCTAAGGAGTTTTATTCCTCCAAAAGGTGAAGAAAGGAATTCTTCTAGGGTTAATTATTTAATTGAAAGGTTTACTTATGCTTCTTACATGGTAACTCATTATGCATATATGAACAAAGTAGTAGATGATCATGGGCCCGAATGTTATGAAAATGCAAGCAGGTACACTTAATGGAAAGAGGCAATGCAAGAAGATATTTTTGAACCTGAAGAGGCTCAAACATGGACTCTTGTGCCCAAGAAGGATGACATGAAAGTAATAGGTAATAAGTGTGTGTATAAAGCTAAGAGGAATTTAGATGGATCTATTTCTAGGTTCAAAGCAAGATTGGTGGCCAACAGTTTTGGAAAAAACTATGGAGTGAACATTGAAGAGGCATTCAACCTCGTGGAAAAGATTATGATCATTAGGACACTCATTGTAGTCGCTACAAACAAAGGATGGGAGATCTTCCAATTGGACATCAAGAATGCCTTTCTTAATGGAGACTTGGAGGAAGAGATATACATGGAGCAACCACTAGTTTTTGTTCATAAAAAGTTTCCACATCATGTTTGTAGGATGAAGAGGGCAGTTTTTTATGGCCTAAAGAAATCCCCAAGGACTTGGAACCAAAGTTATTTGATCAAAAGTGGTTATAATCAATGCAAGCAAAATTAGCTTGTATCACAACGTTCTAGATCATCCAATGGGTTTTATAGGTCATTTAGAATGTGCAATAAGTGCTCGAGTTGTAATAAGCAAGCTCCTTTCTTAAGCTAGCCCCTTTCTTATTTCTTTGTTATATTTGAGTAGACATATCTGTGTGTGTGCAAGCAGTGTTGCAACTCTCAAGCCTAAGTTGTGTTATTGGTTCTCCCTCATTATTCATCCATTTTATGTAATCTTTAGTTCATTGGATAGCTATTAGAGTATTTGTGGAGCACACCAAGTTCCTAGAGCAGGCTTTGAGTATTTTGGGAGAAACCTTGAAATTAGTGAATTGTGGTAATTGACATCTCTGTTTCTCTGTAAGCTTTGTTGGAGCTAGTTAGCTTTGCATTGTAAGGACTGGTTCGCCTTCTCTATTTATCCATTTGCTATACGGATATCCCTTGCAGTGCTCTAAAGTGGATCCAAGTTTGAGATTCATTCTATGTTAGTCTATGAGAAAAGCTTGCTTTAGTGAAGCGTGGTCTTTGTTTGACTACCTACTATATGCAATCAAGTAGCTCATCTTGTATACATTGTTTCTCTAAATGTAAGCATCCATTTGGAGTGAAATTTTTTTTGTTGCAAAGTGCCTTATGTCTAATACAAATTTTCAAAAGTTCACTAGAGTTATTTGCATATTCTATGAGAAAGAGCAATTTGGTGTGTGGAGATGCAAAGAAATGTACTTTCATGCTTCATCATTGCATAGGGGTTGAGATACATCCCCTGACATCTCTATGTATGTACCTGTATGTATGTGCATGTATGCATGAGCAAAGATGTGTGTATGTCAATAAGACACAGGAACATAAGGTTTCTAGCATGAAGGGAGTTAAAAACAAACATAGAGAGAGAGAGAGAGCCAAAATAAGAGCAGGGAAGGCTTGGAATCTGAAAGGGTTCAAGATACTATTGCATAAGCTTGAAATCACCTCATTCTTGAGTTTCAAAGTGAACTCAAGGTTGATCATAGCTTCACGTGCTATATTTAGTTATTCATGTTGTGTGGTGCAAAATAAACGTTCATGAGACAAACAAATAAATGTTATTGTTTTTTCATTCCCCATCGCCTTGCAATGTTTCTTGGTACCAAATATGTGGATCAGAGGTTTGTTTTTTCGAATGAAATATTCTAGACACCTATATGTCACTTCCAAACTTTTTGCTTATCACATCACGGAACATTTCTCTCCGAAATGTTTCGACCCTTGCCCTCTGCCCCAAGGCATTTCCACTTGCCACATAAGCTTTGTGATTCAATTTTCTCTCTATATCAGAGTCTCTCTGTGTGAAGACTCGTGCGGAAGACCAAGCAGTATATGTTTCACGCAATATATGTTTGTGTTCAAACCGTGCCTCTTTGAATGCACATTCTCACACTCCATAGCTTAAAAGCATTCATTCCACGGGAGGCATCATCAAACCATGAGATGTTTTCAGGTGAAAAAATTATCTAAATTTGTACACACTTGTTTAACCCACTTTCACATGCAGCTATATCTCAAAAGAGGAGGCACTGGAAAGGCTCTTCATACTATAGCCTCATTAACTAGTGCAGTTCTCGTTTGTATACAACGCATGCATGCATCTATCGTTTCTTATGTACTGAGATTGATAATCTTGATTTACTAATGAGGTAAACATACAACTAAATAGGCATTGTATTCATGGAATCCCTATTCATGAAACATACAACTCTTTCTAGAATGATGTTGATTGCTCCACCTTCATTTGCAAAATATTGACATGTAGGCCCTCCACAGCATCTGTCCACATTCCACGTAGAGTAGGAGTTTCCTTGCATCTTTCCATGGCCAGGAAGAGATTAACTCGTGACCTATTGACATGGAAATTGCTTGTGTATCTAGGAATCAATGCCTACTCTATCAGTCCCAAACCGCTTGGTTGGGTGGTTGGGTCTTTCGCCTCTTGAGGTGGGGGCGAGGGACATGTTATCATGGAAACTTGTATCTTGTAACTGTTATGCCATCGTTTGTCTTGCTTCGTGGTAGTTGTGACCGCAGTCTAACCCAGCTATGTAAACCCCTCTTCTTGTGGAATAAGAGGGGTCCCATGGGTACTATGCCCTTCCTTGTACAGTTGCAATTTCAAAGTTAAAGCATGGAGGAATAGGCCTAGGCTGAACCTCCACTAAAAAAAAAAAAAAGAAAAAAAAAAGCTGCACATGAATGAACCACGGCAACTTGAAGAACTTGTTACTCATCGATGGGCGTCAATGGGCGTAAAATGTTATCGGCTCTCACGCTTCTATTTCCCCGTAGAATCTACTATGAAGTAACAAACACAGGCACCCAAGGAAGCTCTTCCATCGTCTGGTAGCAGTTTCTAGCGTGATAGCGAGGCGTGACAGTCACGAAGAGTTTACGCCTAATTGAGGAGTGATGACTAATGGTCCAGCCTACAGGGAGTGTATGTCGTAAGATCGAATTCCCTGAGAAAACAATATCTGCTTCAAACGCACATACCGCTCATTCGTCTTGTCCAGAGCTTCATGGGTGCTTCTGTCTCAGCTCTTACATTGTGATCCAACCCCTCGCCGCATAGCAGTATGCTATCTTGACACTTAGGGGAGTTTCGAATTGGCTCCCAGTAACCGCTTGTTTTCTCAACTCTGTTATCTCTATCGGCGCAGCTCCATCCTCAAACTAATATTCAGTGATAGTTTCGTACTTCAATGCCATACGCAGTTGCGTCGCCTCTCACATCAAGTTCTCATACTGTGGAGAAGACGGAGACATTGTTGTTAAAGGCAGTGAAGACTTCCTGATAACGGCATTTTTAGCTCTACGAAAAGCCTTTGTCGCTGTGCTTACATACAGAGTCCATTTAAGGAGTGACGGCATGACACTAGACAAAGGAAAAGCTGCTATGGATCTGAACATTAACAGTACGGAAATTGGCAGTGTATTACCTTACGTGCGTTACAAGCTTGGGAACAGAAAAAGAACGGTGTCGCATCTCCTTCAGGCGCTGCTTCGACAGCTTCAAGCTCTTGCTCGCCACATTGTAGCACGGAACCAATATCTGTCGGGTGTGGCATATCTGAGTGGCTTATCAGCGTAAACGAGTTGTCGCCCAATGATTTCATCCTCACGTCGTCTGAAGGTTACGTGCGATTCATGGATGTCTTAGACAACCCAGACTTGCCCAGTAAAGCTTTAGATACCATCGTTGGGCTGCTAACCCGCGCAAGTGTTCGAGACAGTGAACTAAAACAAGCACTGGGCCAGGTGTACAATGCAGTGATCGGCTCTCGTTTCCTCGACGCAATGCACTCGCACATTCGCAGCGAATTGTTGCCCACGGTTCGCTGCATAGAACCACATTTACTGCTCTGTGAAGAGATCATGAAGCGGACAAGTGAGGGGTGGAGGAAAGTGCCTCTAGATGGGTTAAAAGCCGTTATTGAAGAAGTGAAGGTCGAGTCGACGGAGGAGCTGAGCTTCACGTTGGCCCGACTGCTTGACCTCAGAGCAAACCAGAAGGGGTTGGAAGCTGTGGCTGTCATGACTCATCATTTTGTAAGCATTTGAATCATTCTGCCCGACTCTGATTAAAATTAGAGTACAAAGTTTATTGCATTTATAATGTAGTTGAATTAGGATCATTCAAACATCATATTCAGGGATTCGGCCTGAAAAAGGAATTCAAGTAACATACGCAAATCTAAAATATGAGGAAACTGATTTTGGAAAAACATTCGGATGATATACTAAGTTCATCGAACAATATTGATGGAAAATTGATTATGGATAACAAAATATGCATTCAATATGACTTCTTATATTTACTAAAGATGGCTCAAACCAATCAAGCGATGGCCAGATTTCCCTGTTATTTACAGCATTGCATGAGTAATGAACATTTGTACTAGGAGTTTGGGTCCTTGTTTCACCTATCGCACAATGGACTGAATATAAAGCCCTGTGTTGGGCCACTTTGTTAAGAGACCAAACATCAAGTTCTTTATCTAACAATCTAGAAGTATTTCTTCTTCAAAAATAGAGGTCTCAAGCTGTAGCCCTTATTTTGGTGTCTTCTGCATATTCCATTCTTTACTTCTGCATATCTTGCATACAAGATTGCAATAACGTCATATGTTCTTTTGGATAGACCACCATGAGTGATGTCGATTTCATGCAAGACACTCTTTCAACAATTTGAAATTTCTATCACTTTCAGATCTTGATGCCATGTCTAACTTTTTCATTTAAGATCTCCTTACTTCTTTTATTCTTGAATCATTGGATGTATGTATTTGTGTGTTTGTATGTGTGTATATGCTTCTTCATTATCATGATGGGTATTTATTGATCTATCAATGTTTGTACGAATATGCATACACAATTCGTAGCATCATTTTGCCATTCGGTCAAACATCCTTATATAACTATGTCAAGTTCCTTTCATCAATTAGAAATCACTGACTCTCTTTAGTTTGACATCTAAATCAAAAAGTTCTAATAAATGACTCTTATAAGTTGTCAAATCATTTAACTATGCCGATTTTTTATGGGGGTAATTGTAATGTTTGAATTCTCATTTTTGGTTGAGATCATTCATCACACTTCTAGAAAATAAATTATTTCCTATTGGGTGACCTCCTTATGTTGTATTTCGTATTGTAGTCCAATAGATCCCAAATTATTTAAGTACAATTGTTTTTGCAAAGATTTCAATAAAAAGACTAGTTCACATCTGGTACATGTACTATCCTAAGTTAAACTTAAATTTAATGAACATATTAAAGATATCTTGTATCATAGTTTAGCAGATTCGAACTGTGGCCTCTCATGGGTAGGGTGTGAGGTTAAATCCCATAGGCCTACTTGGGATTTTGGCCTCCCATAGGTAGGGTGTGAGGTCCAATCCCAAAGGCTAAATTGGTAGGGCACACCCTCATCCACATAATGAGATATAAACCAAATCCCTTTAGGCATGCCTTAGCCTTTGGATAGTTTCCACAGATATTATCGTCATTGGGAAGGTTTGTGCTCATGAAAATATTTAAACACTAGCTTAAACCATTCTTTGTATCTAACTTTAAGGCGGTCCCTAGTACGTATGTAGTTCTTGACTTAAGTAGGCCTTCATGGTGAGGTGTTTGCTCATCATAAAAAATCCACATTAGCTCAAACCCACTCTTTTCATCTAGCCTTAGTGCCATCCCTAGTACCTACCCAACTCCTAACTTTAGTGGACCTTCAAGTTTTGTTCATTCTTAGGTGCTAGGCATGCTACCCCTATTGTTGTGGAGTTTGCGAGTTCACATGGATATTGTGCCCTTCATTGTAATCTCAATTAATTCAAACTATTGGAAGACCTAGATTGCAAGGTTGAATTAATCTTCATAAAAACAATCAATGAAAGGCCTGATATCCAAATTGCAGAGCTCGCATATCACATGCTCAAATACATTGTTTTTCTAATGTGAATGCATAATCATTTGATTTCGTGCACGTCTATATTTGCATACTTCCTTCTCATTGACATCACATCACATATAGTGAGTAATTCAGGAGACTCATGATCTACTTGAGTGGAAAATTAACAATTCTATGTATTATTGGATGAAAATTGTGCAACCAATATTTAGATTTTCACTCACCATGAAAGCTTTGATCTTCTAAGGTCATCAAACCCTTTCAATATAGAATTCAGCCTTAGAGCCTCAGCTTTAAATACTCATTGAAATGATGAAATTGAATGTGCAATTATCAAAAGTCACTTTTTGATCCTACCTAATGTCCTTGAAAATGAATATATTTTGACTCCTTTAATCTTATGTTATCAAATATTTCTTATAGAACTAAATAGAAGTATGTCTTGAATGATGGGGGATGAAAGAAACACAAAAATGAGGCTTTGGAATGTGAATATCCTTCATAATACTCATACACAAGGATACCTTCTCTTTATTTTGTGCAATTTTGAGAACTCAAGTATGTACTAGACTTGAGCTTTTGCTCGATCAAGATAAACCATATGATCTACTAAATATGATTTTAAGCATTTTTATTGAATGTTGTATAGATGAATACCATGCACTCCAAGACAACCTGCTTCAAGTCAACACTCTTTGGCTATGCGAAGAGATAAACCTTCACAAAGGGAGTTAATTCATTCAAACTATGAAAACTTAAACCTAAGACCAAAGTCCACTTTGAAGCATTACATGATGAGTATAAAATTTGTTAATTAGAACAAATATTATAAGAGTAGAAATGGTATGCTCCTTTTAGAGATACCTTGACATGAATTTTCCTGCGTAAGTAAAGATAAAGTGCCTAATGTGGGGTGTGCTTTAGTTATGAGCTTGTTTTGATTACACTTTATTATTGACTGATTGTAACACTCATGGAATTGTATTGGCTGTGTGTGCTTTAGTTATGGGTTTTGGTAGGCAAGGGGTGTGTTTTAGGTACAAGATTGCTTTGATTACACTTTATTATTGATTGATCCACAATTGTAACACTCATGGAACTATGTATTGGGTGTGTATAGAAGTGCAAGACACATAAGAAGCACACACAAGGAGCACAAACGTAACAAAGCACATGGAGATGATGGATTGCTGGAATAGATCACTCTATTGATGAACTAAAACTAAGAGCTAAATAACATCATTAAGTACAAAGTACCACCACACATGAGTGAATCATGTATGTGTAACATGAGATAAAAACCTCTAGCCAACACTAGAGTAGAAAGTGCCCATGTATAGCGAAAAGGTTCACATCAAAGCTACCCGAGGAACACATAAGTGTAACAAAACCCTTGGATTGAATGATGTGAACACATATAGGAAGTGACAGATTAGCCCCCACTAGGCAATAAGCCTAAAGCTTTGTAAAAAGCTTCAAACTTTTCCCGTGGGGGAGCTTTGGTGAGTATGTCTTCCTAATTGATTAATGCAAGTCCATCTACCTACCTTGGAAAAAACTATAAAAGATAATAGATCTCCTCTAGGTATTGGGCATGATTAGTTAAGGACTGGGTTTACCCATTTTTTTAAAGTTCACATGTTTCATAAGGTAACAATACAATAAAGTACAATTTGATTTAAAAAGGACTATAAAAGAACAATTCAATCAAATACATCTAAAGATCCACCTCCCTCCTATTCAAAGTGGAAGGTGAATCTACTTTGTGGCCCTTTCCAAATCCAAGTATAATCTCTCTTATGTAATGCTAGAATCATACATTACTAGGACAAAAGAGCTAGGAATGATAGAGAAATCCACCCATTCCTCTAGTCTATGGGTAGAAGGCATGCATATACATCTAGTTGGATAGAGGGAAAGTGATTTGGATAGGGATTATGATTCCTCTCCTTTAAGATTGAGGAAGGAAGTAACCCTTATGTGATTATGGGAGACAAATCTAAAGAGAGGGATGATCATGACCACAAGATAAATGATGGTGCATGGGGGAATACTACAACGTTTTCACTTCTACACTTTTTGAGGATAAGAATGTAAAGGGGAGGAAGAATGATGTATAAGTCATGGATTCCAAAGGATAAAATGCATAAATTCTAAGGATTAGAATATTTTGTATAATAGCCTTGGTTTATAACTTAATTTAACCTTAGCATAGGCTGTTATGTGAAGCTGTGGGATTCTATTCTTGGGAGAAGCTTCTCTAAGTGGCCACCTTTTAGTGTATGTGAGAAACAAATACTCATTCTCCTCAGAATGGGGGCCTTACAACTTAGAGCACCATGGATCATTTGTGGTTACTTGAGGGTGGAGTATTGAGCATATCTACAGAGGATACATGTAGATGGAGAGAAGTAGAGAGAGAGTTTTAATCTGTTGCAAATTGGTTATATTGGGAGTGAAATGAAGTTTGAATTCATAGTTCCACCCTCCTGTTCACATTGGAAGTGGAATGTTCTATATATTATTTGTGTGCCATCATTCTATGTGAACACTGAAAGATGATATAACAAAAAGATCAATATCATCTTAATTGTAGAATTATATAAATTCGATTTACTAAACAAGAAAGCAAAGAATGTTAAAAGATAATAGAAAAATAAACTACTATCATTACAAGGACAATTTGGGTAGTGTTTCATGGAGGGCTTAAATTTGAAACCCAACCCTAGGCTGCACAAGTATGTCCATGAAGCTTGCCCCATCAAGATTGTGCTTCTTATGAAAGCATTCAATAATAATAGGGCTTCAAAATCAGCCTTGCATACATACATACTCTCGTAACTAACAATAGAGTTCATGGTTTCTTCGTGAGAATACATGATGAAGTCAATCTCAACATCGGTCACTAACGAATATGGGGTACTATGGTTTGGGTATCTAAACCGTTTTCTTCCTTTTGCTCTTTTCCGCAATAGTGGATCTTCTCGCTTAATGGTGTGTGACACAACTCATCGATAAATCATTACCAATAGTCCCATCTGTCATAGCTTGTATTTCTATCCAACCCTTTTCAGTGCTTGGGAGGTATGCCTTGTGGCGCCAAATTATGCGCAACTATGAGGGGTACTACTACTCCTCATACCAAGCTTGTTGGTGCAAGACAATCAACAATTGAAGGTCTTTAAGTCCGCAGAAACTTCAGCAAAAATTTCCTTAAAAAGGTCACCGGAAGATCACTGGAAGGTCACCGGAACAGTACCGGAAGGTTACAGTAAAGTCACCGGAATGTTACCGGAAATGATCACTTTTACAGTTTTCAGTTCATGAAGAGTTGAAAGATGAAAGGAGGAAGAAAAGAACAAATTTTGGAGCTTGGAAGAAGAACCGGAAAAAGTTGTACACATATGTACAGTAGTATAGTCCGCGTTATAAGCTTGTACAAATTTATCTATAAATACCTGGAAAATGTAGAGGCGCTGAGATGAGGAAAGATGAGAGGCGTATAGGCATCAGAGGCATATACGAGAGAGTAGAGATAAGAGAAGAGATGAGAGATTAGAGAAAGGAATAGAAGAGAAGAATGAGAAGTTAGATGTCATGAGACATATGAAAAGTTAGTTGAGTTTTCCTCTCATCACTCAACTGTAACTGTCTGAGTAATCGAAAAAATACTGCGCCGAAATTTCTGTGTGTTTTCATCTGTGATAGATGATTTGTGAAATCCTTTTGAGGATATCTAAGTCTATAGTTAATCAATCTATAGCTTAAGTGTCAGAGTTTAATTGTAAACAGAAACCGAGAATTGTCAGTAGGAACATTCATATGTGTTGAGTGTTCAAAGTTTACTGAAACAGGCGCATTTTCGGTGATCAATGTTTTGATCATTTCTCAGTGCATACTTTAAAGTTTTGCATGAGTGAGGGCTTAATCTTTAAGTTAGAAGATAAGCTATTCGTAACCAGAAGCATTTGCTTAAACGGGTTCTATTCAAGGAGAACCAAGTCTTAGAAGTTACAGGTGTAAAATAGACTATTCAGAATGACAGTTTTCAGACATAGGTAACTTGTGAAGGTGATTTCTCAAGTTATACTAAACTTGTTGAAGAACTTTAACTTGAAGGAGGTGCGCAATCTCTAGGCGACACTTCATACAAAGTTTCATAAAAACTTTTCTTGTTTGATAGATTAATTTGAAGAAACCATGCAGCAGAATTTTTGTGTTGTGAAGTTTTTGACTTACTCTTGGTATAGAGGTGCTCTAATCACAAGAGTAGGTTATTCTTTTGGAGATTAACACTCTCCATCAGTGGTATCAGAGCAGGAGACATCAAAATCAAAGAAAGGAGGTTCCCGATTGCTGCGGTTACAAAGAATTCAACAACTGAAGAACTAAAAGGTGAAAGCTTGAAGGCAAAACCTGAGGAAGAGATCATACGATAGCAAGAAAGACAAACGGAGTCTAATTTGAAGCGAAGGTACATACATTATTCATAAAGGTTGAAGATTTCAACACACAGGAAGACACAAGATGGGAGATTCTCTGCAGATAGAGAAACTGGATAGGGAAAACTATCCTGCGTGGTCAATGAGGATGGAAGCTCATCTTATGAGCAAAGATTTGATAGCTTATATCACAGGAGAAGAAGAAAAGCCACAGTTCAGAGATCCTAGTGTTCCGACTAGGGAAGAGTTAGCAGATTTGAAAAACTGGATGAAGAAAGATGCTCAAGCTAGAAGCATTATCTATATGGCAGTCAATGATTACTTGTTACCTCATATTCGAGGTCTTGAAAGTGCAACTGACATTTGGAATGCTTTGGAGGAGCATTTCCAGAATACTACTAAGTCAAGGAAGGCATCCTTATGGGCAGAGTTTACAACCTTCAAGAAGAAGGCTTCTCAGTCCATTTCAGATTATGTGACAAGGATGAAAGACATTGCAGATGCATTAGGAGCTGTTGATGAAGACATTGAGGAGGATAAATTGGTAAGACAAATTCTTACAGGCTTAAGAGGTGATGACAAATGGAAGCCATTTATTTTGTCTACAGAGTTATCACTTGATCATTTCACTCCTGATTTAAATCAGTTGCTAGGTCATATGCTAACATTTGAGAATGATGTTAAAGGAGATGGTGACAAGAATGCAGGTCACGCAATGTACTCAAAAGATAAAAAGAAGAATAGCAAAGGAAAGCAACAAGCAAATGAAGATGAAGGAACAACTAGCCAAGCCAACTTCCTAAGAGGAAGAGGAGGTGGCAAAGGTAGAGGAAAAGGCAGAAACAACAAAGATGGAGGCAAAGCTTGCTGGATTTGTGGTAAGACAAATCATTTAGCTAATGATTGTTGGCACAATGCTCAAAGTAATAATGGATATAGTCAAAGTTACAATGCAAGAGGAAGAGGTGGCAGAAATCAAAGAGGAAATTTCAGAGGCAGAGGTGGTAGGAGTTACTTTGGAAGAAATGCAGGTAGAGGATTCCAAAGTCAACAATATAACAATACCTACTACAATTACGCTTCAGAACAGAAGGAGGATTCAACATTGATATTGAATGCTACTTGTGAAAGGCAGAGTGAAGATCAAAGAGTCTTCTACATTGACTCAGGACGTAGCAATCACCTGAGTGGAAACATATCATTGATGACTGATTTGGAGAATAAAGTTTCTAATCATGTTGTTCAAACAGGTGACAACACAAAGCATAAAGTGAAGTCGATTGGATCAGTGAAAGCTAAAGACGGTAGTACCTTATTGGGTAAGGTTTTGTATGTTCCTACAATTCCTAAGAATTTGATAAGTGTAGGACAAATTGTTGAAAAGGGATATGAAGTAAGATTCACTAATGAAGGAGTATACGTGGAAGATCCCAGTCAAGGGTATAAACAGATTGTTTCAGGAAAGAAAGAAGGAAGACTGTTTACACTGAAGATTCAAGGTAACATTGGTCAGGCCATGTTTACATATGAAGGACAGAAAATTTCTGAGTTAGATCTTTGGCACAAGAGGCTTGGACATTTCAATGAAAGAGGTATTAAAGATATGATTAACAATGGTTCAGTGCTTGGATTGCCTAATGTTGCAGGACAACATATGACATACAAATGTGAGGCATGTCAATTTGGTAAGGCTCATAAGAATTCTTACTCCAAGCATGGTTTTATGTACTCAGAGAAGCTTGAGCTGGTACACACAGATGTGTGGGGACCATCAAAGGATTTCAGTATAAATGGATCAAGATATTATGTGATTTATGTTGATGATGCTACTAGATGGATCACTATCTATGTGATCAAGGATAAGTCAGAAGTATTCAATACATTCAAACATTATCATGCGTATGCAGAAAGAACTACAGGTCATAAACTGAAGAGACTAAGATCAGATGGAGGGGGAGAGTATTTCTCCAACGAATTCAGTGACTACTTATGGAATGCAGGTATAAAAAGGGAAGTTACTTGCAGATATTCTCCTCAACAAAATGGTGTAGCAGAAAGAAGGAATAGGACTCTTGTTGAGTTTGCAAGGTCCATGATGAATGAGAAAAATTGCCCTAATTATTTGTGGGCTGAAGCTGTAAATACAGCTACTTATTTGGTCAATAGGTTACCATGTAAAGCCTTGCAGGGTATGACACCATATGAAGCTTGGTGGGGTAAGAGACCTACCCTGGATCATTGCAGAGTATTTGGATGTGTGGCATATGCATATGTGCCATCACAATTAAGACACAAATTGGAACCTAAAGCTGAAAAATATGTTTTCATTGGTTATGATGATAGATAGATGGGATACAGATTGTGGAATCCATCCACAAAACATTTTCTGGTTTCGAAAGATGTTACGTTTGATGAACAAAGTTCTTGGTATGCAGGAACAGTTAATAACAATACAGGTGATGAAGAAGAAGTGAGTCAAAAGAAAGGTAAATCAAAGGTTCAAATAATTGATGAAGAAGAAAATTATGAAGTGCAGGAAGAAGTTGAAGAAAGGCCAAGATTTGATCCTGAGTGTGAAGAACCAGAAACCTCAAGGACTGGAGAACTCAGAAGGTCATCAAGAAATAGATGGCAACCTACAAGGTACAGTTATGATACTTCATTTTTGGCTACGAAAGATTATGCTTACATAATGAAAGTAGATGAAGACCCTTCTACATATGAAGAAGCAAAAGGTAAGGAAAAATGGGAGAAAGCTATGCAAGAAGAACATGATGCATTGGTGGAAAATCAAACATGGGATTTAGTTCCTAAACCAAATAGCCAGAAGATTATTGGATGCAAGTGGGTCTACAAGACCAAAAGATTTGCAGATGGAAGTGTGTCTAGATACAAAGCTAGACTTGTTGTCAAAGGGTTTGCTCAAACATATGGAGTTGATTATGATGAGACTTATAGTCCAGTGGCAAAGATGACAACCATCAGAACACTCATAGCTGTTGCTGCGAGCAAAGGTTGGAAGTTATGTCAGTTAGATGTGAAAAATGCTTTTCTGAATGGTTATATTTCAGATGATGTGTTCATGGAGCAACCTCAAGGGTTCAGAGATAAAAAATATCCAGATCATGTGTGCAAGCTCAAGAGAGCTTTGTATGGCTTGAAGCAAGCTCCAAGAGCGTGGAATTATAGACTTGTAAAGTTCTTGAAAGAACTTGGTTTTCAGGTGTCTGAAGCAGATAGTAGTCTGCTTATAAAAGCAAGTGATAGTGGTTTCATATACATGTGCATATATGTTGATGATGTAATCCTTACAGGAACAGATGAGTCAGGTATACAAAGACTCAAGAAGCAAATGGAAAAGGAGTTCAAGATAAGTGACTTGGGAGACTTGTCATACTTCTTGGGTATGGAGGTCACATATACTCAGCATGGAGTATTCGTGACCCAAGAAAGATATTTGAAGAACTTGTTAATCAAGTTTAAAATGAATGATTGCTGGATAGCACCTACTCCAATGGAGGTGAATCACAAACTGAGTAAGTTTGGAGGTGAAGAATTCAAGGATATGAGACAATATCAGAGTTTGGTTGGTAGTCTTATCTATGCTACTTTAACCAGACCTGATCTATCATATGCAGTAGGAGTATTGTCTCAATTCATGCACTGTCCAAGGAAAGAACATTGGATTGCAGGACAAAGGGTGTTGAGGTACATTAAGGGTACACTCAAAGAAGGTTTGTATTATGGTTTTACATCAGATACAAATATCAAAATATACAGTGATGCAGATTGGGCAGGTAATCCAGATGACAGAAGGTCAACCTATGGATACATGTGTTATGTGGGAGATAAGCTAATCTCATGGTGTTCCAAGAAGCAACATACAGTTGCTTTGTCTTCTACCGAAGCTGAGTACAAAGGCATGGTTGAAGCCGCAAAGGAAGTGATTTGGCTAAAGACTTTAATGAAGAATTTTGACACTATACAGAGGACTCCAATTATATTTGGAGATAATATGAGTTCATTATATTTAGCTGCTAATCCTGTTTTTCATGCAAGGACTAAACACATTGAGATTCAGTATCACTTTCTAAGAGAGAAGGTGATGGATAAAGAGATTGAAGTAATCCATACTTCAACGAAAGATCAGATAGCTGATATGCTTACAAAAAGTTTGGATGGACCTAAGTTACAAAGGTTTAAAGATATGGCAGGAATAAAGAAGACAGAGAAAACCTCAATTGATGATTGAGGGGGAGCTGTTGGTGCAAGACAATCAACAATTGAAGGTCTTTAAGTCCGCAGAAACTTCAGCAAAAATTTCCTTAAAAAGGTCACCGGAAGATCACCGGAAGGTCACCGGAACAGTACCGGAAGGTTACAGTAAAGTCACCGGAATGTTACCGGAAATGATCACTTTTACAGTTTTCAGTTCATGAAGAGTTGAAAGATGAAAGGAGGAAGAAAAGAACAAATTTTGGAGCTTGGAAGAAGAACCGGAAAAAGTTGTACACATATGTACAGTAGTATAGTCCGCGTTATAAGCTTGTACAAATTTATCTATAAATACCTGGAAAATGTAGAGGCGCTGAGATGAGGAAAGATGAGAGGCGTATAGGCATCAGAGGCATATACGAGAGAGTAGAGATAAGAGAAGAGATGAGAGATTAGAGAAAGGAATAGAAGAGAAGAATGAGAAGTTAGATGTCATGAGACATATGAAAAGTTAGTTGAGTTTTCCTCTCATCACTCAACTGTAACTGTCTGAGTAATCGAAAAAATACTGCGCCGAAATTTCTGTGTGTTTTCATCTGTGATAGATGATTTGTGAAATCCTTTTGAGGATATCTAAGTCTATAGTTAATCAATCTATAGCTTAAGTGTCAGAGTTTAATTGTAAACAGAAACCGAGAATTGTCAGTAGGAACATTCATATGTGTTGAGTGTTCAAAGTTTACTGAAACAGGCGCATTTTCGGTGATCAATGTTTTGATCATTTCTCAGTGCATACTTTAAAGTTTTGCATGAGTGAGGGCTTAATCTTTAAGTTAGAAGATAAGCTATTCGTAACCAGAAGCATTTGCTTAAACGGGTTCTATTCAAGGAGAACCAAGTCTTAGAAGTTACAGGTGTAAAATAGACTGTTCAGAATGATAGTTTTCAGACATAGGTAACTTGTGAAGGTGATTTCTCAAGTTATACTAAACTTGTTGAAGAACTTTAACTTGAAGGAGGTGCGCAATCTCTAGGCGACACTTCATACAAAGTTTCATAAAAACTTTTCTTGTTTGATAGATTAATTTGAAGAAACCGTGCAGCAGAATTTTTGTGTTGTGAAGTTTTTGACTTACTCTTGGTATAGAGGTGCTCTAATCACAAGAGTAGGTTATTCTTTTGGAGATTAACACTCTCCATCAAAGCTCTCATTGCCTTATTGTAAACACTAGTTGCTAATCAAATATAAACGTGTTCTTGGCAATCTTCTTGGTGTCCCTCATTGCCGGCTTGCATTTTCGTGGGTTTGAGCGTCTCAAGTGGTATCAGCGCAACGACCCTAGGGGAAGCCTTTAGACGAGCGGACTGACACGTGAGTGTTGGCAGTGCCATCTAACATCCCGGGCCCATCAGTGGGAAGTTCTTTGATGTCGAATGAGCTCTTTCTCCCTCCCTCCCTCCCTCGCAAGCAAGGCACCCCTCCCCACCCCCCCCCTCAAGCAAGGCAACCCCTTGCCTCCCCCCCCCCCTCCCTTGCCCCCCCCCTCTCAAGCAAGGCACCCCCTTGCCTCCCCCTCAAGCAAGGCCCCCCTTGACCCCCCTTCAAGCAAGGCACCCCCTTGCCCCCCCCCTCTCCCCCCGCCCACATGGCATCTTCCGTTGCTCCATGCCAAGGTAAGTGCCCGTGCCACCCGCCATCCCCTCCTCCAAGCTACACCTCAACTGCGTTTACCCGGTGGACCATCGCCCCTCCCTAGGTGCCCACGTGCCCTAGCCTCTCCCGTGCCCCTCTGTGTCCTCTCCCTCCTAGGTTGTCACCGGTTGGCTCCACGCCACCATGGCCAATGAACATGACGTTGGCACGGCCGGTTTAACCTTGGGGACGGAACACGCCAGAAATGTGACCAAACGGCACTGACGTCACAAAGCCCAATGGGTAGCCTTAGAAGAGGAACTCAACCACCTGCTCTTGGTGAATGCCGAGTTACATGAACGCCTCCAAGAGGTCGAGCTCAACGCCGAGATCCATACCCAACCGGATGACGACCAAATCCCACCCAATGCCGACCCCATCCATAACCGCATAGATAGACTAGAAGATACACTCGCCCGGCTAATCACCTTAGTCGAAACCCATCTCCTATCCATGGATCAATCGGAACCCCAAACGCACCCTCAACCAAGTCCCCAACCGATACCCCAACCAACCCCCACCCCAACATCCCAACCAAATCCAACCCCCCTCAACCCGACACCACTCACTCAACTTCAATCGGTGGACCTAGACGACCTCCTCTCCTTTGGCTTCTTCAAATCGAACCCACCCGACAAGTACCGAGGTGGTTGCAGTTCCATAGCCGTCAACCGCTAGATCGAAGGGATGGAAAGTTACCTCCAGATGCTCCAGGTTGGCCGCAACAATTGGACGTGCAGTGCCACCAGTTCCTACAGGACGAGGCCTGCTTGGTACATGGTGGAGCAAAAGAAGCAAGCCTAGGCCTCGTGGGACCACTTCAAGATGTCATCATCGACCATTTTGTGCCTCGCAATGAAGCGTTCCAGGCAAGGGATGAATGGTGCAACCTACGTCAAGACAAGTTCCTCGGGCCATACGTATCTCAGTACCGCAAGCTCATGCTTTGGATCACCGACATGGCTGAGATCGATCGTCTGCACGGTTTCCTCTATGGATGCTCCCCCTACTACAGAAAAGAGGTGGAGAAACAAGACCCCTAGACCTAGGAGGACGTTGCTCGCATAGTAGAACAACTTACCGATGCATACTCCAATCGGCTTGCATGACCAAGCAATGGAGGTTAGACCAACCGCAAAGATACTTCCACCACCAAGGAGCAAGGGTCAACATACCGAAGGCCAACCGAAAACCAAGGTGGCCAAGGACTCAAAGCCCTCCCGGCCCCAACGAAAAACCGCTCAGGATCACCCAACCGAAGCAACCAAAACCGGCGAGACCCTCGACCGGTGTGCAAACATTGCCAAGGCAGTCACTCCACAGAACGCTGCTGGAGAAAACACCTCGACACCTGAGTGCAAGCCACGAAGACGGAAGAGGCATCCACGTCCGGGCCCAAGATCACGGAAAGTCATAGCGACGAATCGGAGGACTCCTCACCACACAAGCCTTCAACATCAAAGGGGAAAGCTCAATGTCATTTTGACATGTGACCCATCATACATCAAGTCTTTATCATGGCAGAGGTCAGAGGTGAACGGATGCCAGTGATGCTAGACACAAGAGCCACACACAATTTCATGACCCCCCAGTGCGCCCAACACCTCGGACTGAAGCTCAACAAACGGCTCCGCATGTCTGTCGTCTTTGCCCAAGAAGAAGACAGTCATGTACGACACGCAGATGGAGTCCCGGTCACATTAGGTGAGTGGTTTGGCCACCTAAATTTCTTGATCATACCCATGGAAACATTCGAAGTCATCCTAGGCCTCGAGTTTATGGATAAACACTTGATCTCCTTCTTCGGAAAAGGGGTAGACAAAGTGCTCTTAGACTAGAATGGCCAGGCCCTAGTCGTCGAGTGCAACGGGTCCGTGCCCCTCGTGCGGACGGGCCATCTGACAGTGAGCAAATGGAATCAAAGCAAACACACAAAGGCAAAGGGAAAGCACATGCAAGGGCGTCGACCTCTGCACACACACCCATGCCTTTATCTCATAAACAGTTCAGATGGGCAGTTTATCAAGGCGCAATAGCACACTTATGCGTTCTAAAGCCGGTGGCAGAGGAAATGGGACCCAAACCGATCGATGTGTCGAAGATTGGGCACCCGAGTTTCCAGATGCTTATGGAAGAGTTCACAGATGTACTCACAGACACACTTCCACCCGGTCTCCCACCCTTACGTAATGTTCAACATCGGATTGACACGCTTCCGGATCAACCGCCCCCTTTGCAAGCCCCATATCGAATGAACAAGACCGATCTCGAAGAGCTCAAACGGAAACTCCACGAACTAGGGGCACAAGGATACATCCGACCAAGCAGCTCACCTTACAGAGCCCCGGTCCTTTTTGTGAAGAAGAAAAACGGCTCCCTACGCCTATGCATCGATTATCGTGCACTCAACAAAGGCACGATCAAGAGCAAATACCCCGTCCCCGTGATGGAAGAACTCTTAGATCGCCTCGGCAAGGCATGGTACTTCACGCGCATCGACCTCCGATCTGGCTACCATCAAATCAGAGTGGCACAGGAACACAGAGAAGACAACCTTCCGCGCTCAATACGGCAGCTATGAGTGGCTAGTCATGCCGTTCGGACTTACAGGTGCACCGACCACTTTCTATCGGGAGATGAACGATGGCTTTCGGGACATGCTAGACCTCTTCCTTATCATTTACATTGATGATCTACTTATCTATAGTCGCACAATAGAGGAGCACTATGAGCATGTTCGGGCCGTCTTGCAACGCCTACGGCAACGTCGACTCTTCGCTAAGCCAAGCAAGTGCGAGTTCTACATGAACAAGGTGGAATTCCTGGGGTTCATTGTCTCCGAATTTGGCCTACATGCCGACCCTCAAAAAGTTGAAGCAGTGCTCAAATGGGCACCCTCAAAGACCGTCGAAGAGGTGTGAGAATTCATCGGCTTCTGCCAATTTCTCCGCCATTTTATCCAAGGCTTTAGCAAGATTGTGGCTCCACTTCTGGAGTTAGTCAAAGAGAAGGAACCATTCAAATGGGGAGCGGACGAGGAAGAAGCGTTTTAAGCATTGAAGGTGGTCATGTGCCATGCCCCAGTCCTAAAGCTCCCAGAGTTCGACAAGCCATTCTAAGTTCACACCGATGCATCTGGTTCGGCCATTGGCGGCGTACTCTTACAAGATGGACAACCAGTTGCATACGACTCTCACAAGCTCACGCGACCCGAGCTCAGATGGAGCACACATAAGCAAGAAATGCTGGCCATCGTCCCTTGCCTATGCAAGTGGAGGCACTAAGTCTTGGACAAACATAGAAAGGTCTTCACCGACAACATATCTTTGAAGTATTTCACTTCACAACCCAAGTTAAGCCCGAAGCAAGCAAGGTGGCAGGATTTTCTTGCCAAGTTCGACATAGAGATACTTCACAAGTCGGGTAAGCAGAACATCATGCCCGATGTGCTAAATCAAAGACCCGACATCCAAGCCATGTCCACTGATTCATCCGATTTGAGAGGCACGATTCAACGTGCACAGGCATAAGATGCCCGAGTCCAAGAACTCCTCTTAGAGCTCCAAAGCGCCCAACCATTAGGCTGCTACACAGTGCAAGAGGGCATACTCCATCGCAAAGGGAAGATCTATGTGCCAGACGACTTCCAGGTACGCAAAGAGCTGCTATGGGAAGCACATGATTGCAAAGTGGCCGGCCATGGCGGCCAAAATCGCAACTATGGGATTCTCCACAAGAACTTTTACTGGCCCCGCATGAACGCACAAGTCCAGGAATATGTAGAAACGTGCCCGACATGCCAGTTGGTCCGTCAAGATCGATTCAAGCCCGCAGGCCTCCTACAACCCCTCCCCATTCCGAACCGGCCTTGGGACATGATCAGCATGGGCTTCATAACCAAACTCCCACCATCCCAAGGGTTCAACACCATATTCGTAGTAGTAGACTACTTCGCCAAGCAGGCCCACTTCGTCCTTGCCAAACCGCCTCTTACGGTTAAGGCAGTGGCTCATCTCTTCTTCACTCACATTGTGAAGTATCACGGATTGCCATTGGCCATTGTTTCAGATAGGGACGGACACTTTCTAAGCCGGCTATGGACAGAGCTTTTCTGCCTCTTGGGAACACAACTTAGGTTCTCATCAGCTTACCACCCACAAACAGATGGGCAGACAACGGGTGAACTAGACAATCAAAGACTATATCCGCAATAATGTTAGGACCGATCAGAAGGACTGGGCAAAGCACTTAGACATTTTGGAGTTCCACTACAATGCCTCCATCCACTCAAGTACGAAGATGACTCCATTCGAATTGGCGATCGGCAAGGAGGTAATCACGCCCTTGGCCTTCACACGGGACTCTACACTTGCAACAAGTGACCCCGATTGCGGTGCCTTTTTGGATCAATGGAAGACAAAGCTGGAAGAAGCCAAGTCCTGTTTGCAACGAAGCAAAGAATGTATGACTAGGTACACGAACAAGAAACGAAGACCCGACTAAGATTTCCAAGTCAGCGACTTAGTTTTGGTCAGTGCAGCAACATTACCTTACCCAAAAACATAACACACAAGTTCAATCATCGCTACTACGGCCCATACAAGGTGGAGAAGCAGATCAACGAGGTCACGTACAACTTGAAGCTACCTGACAACGTCCAGTTTCACAATGCATTCCATGTGAGCCTACTCAAACGGTTCACAACCGACTCCACTTACGGCCGCGAGGTCCGGGTTCTTCATGACGAGGAGAACCAATTCGAGCCCGAGACTATTTTATGGGATAGCAACACACATGAAGGTCCCCAATTTCTCATCAAGTTCAAAGGCTTCCCCCTAGTAGATGCGGATTGGCTTCCAGCCGACACCCTTGGCCCCGACCATCCGTTAGTATGAAAATATTACCGCCACACTTAAGCCACTTTGGCTATAAGCCCCATGTAATGTTCCCAAATTTTTGTAAACACACCAACTTTTTGTAAGACCCGAACCCACTTGTTGAGGACACCAAGCTCTTCAAGCCGGGGGAGGATGTCACAGCCTGTATTTCTATCCAACCTTTTTCAGTGCTTGGGGGGTATGCCGTGTGGCGCCAAATTGTGCGCAAGTATGAGGGCTACTAGTACTCCTCATACCAAGCTCTCATTGATTTATTGTAAACACGGGTTGCTAATCGAATATAAACGTGTTCTTGGCAATCTTCTTGGTGTCCCTGGCAATCTTCTTGGTGTCCCTGGCAAGCTTCTTCGTGTCTCTCATTGCCGGCTTGCATTTTCGTGGGTTTGAACATCTCACCATCAAAGACCTATTTATGTCTCCTATCATTTCAGGAGCTTGCAGAAAGCTACTCTATATTCGTCAGAAAGGCGCATGTTTATACGAGAGATTGGGAGTATCGCGTAGACCGAGCTCCGTTTATGAGCAGAAACTTCTACGCCAATAGAAGGCTGTCGCCCTATGTGAATCGATACCTCCATATGGTACATTTTTATTAGGCAGTGACTGTTTCTCAGTGAGGGTGCATCCTATCTGAACTGGGTGTACTGTCTTGGTGGCGGTACATACGGCGCTTGGCGGTCCATATTGTGTGGACATTACACAAATTAACTGCAACAGATGTGGCTTATCCTGCGTAAACAGTCTCAGGCAATTCCAAAGGCAAAAATCGAGGTTGGGTGCTCCTTGGTTCCAAAGATACAGACAAAACAAAGAAGCTTTGGGGTGCTTCTTTTCCCCATACCTAACTAACACTGTCTATGGAGAGAATTTGTAGGCTCCATATCTCTAAGGGGAAACAAGCTTTGCTGAAGGAATGTGATCATGAGAGGGAAGCAGTCCAGAATGTGGTTGCAAATATAAATACTACAAACCCTGCAGCAGTCGGACAGTCAGCAATACTAAGCATATGAATTGAAGGTCATACAACCTATCCAGTCGTTAAGCATCATTAATTACATTTAACCCAAGGAAGCAATGTCAACCTCGCGCAAAACTCACACTGGTGAGTCGTCACGTTCCTTTGATTAGTATTTGTTTTTTTTTTTTCTTAAATGGAGGTTCAGTCGAAGCCTACTCCCTGGACTTTAACTTTGAAATTGCAACTGTACAAGTGAATGGGCATAGCACCCGCGGGACCCCCCGTATCCCACAAAGCAGGGGTTAAACAAGGTTACAACTGAGAGACATGGTTACAATTGCGTTTAACTGGCCTAAGCCATAACATGTCCAGCCTGGGACTTGAACCTTGGACCTCCGCCTCAAGAGGCCAAAGCTCAACCAACTGTCCTACAGGACGTGGACCCTTTGATTAGTATTTTTTTTTTTTTTTAAATAAAGGAAGTTCGGCCTTAGCCTAATCTCCCGGACTTTAATTATAATAAAGAGAAAAAGTTACAAGTGAATGGGACTAGTGCCCATGGGACCCCCCAAATCCCACAACGCAGGGGAGGAGTATGGAAAGCTACAAGGCATTACAAATGAGGCGGATAACATTGCCATCACCCTCATGTGGGACCCATTTGGGTTTCAACTTGTTGTTTTCGAGGAGATAAATACAGTGATGTCTAAACGATGGTGATCTCTTGACTCGGGAGATTCTTTTACCAAGGAGAAACAAGGATTTCTCGATCGACCATTCCTTAGGAGTTTGGCCAAAGCTGACGGCACAGCGCTCTCTCCAAATCTTCCAGAGAGCCTCACCTATGATGGCATTCCACAGCCTCGATGAGCATCCGATCGCCTCACCCAACATCACTTGTTGCCAGTTGATTTGACTCGTGAGTCTCAAAACTCGTGACACGTGATGCCAGATACCACGGGACTTGGGGCAGTCAAAGAACAGGTGAGCTAAATCTTCGCTGCACCGATGGCAACGCTTGCACCATGGCGGCACACCACAGATTTTGTTAGCCCTTACATTGGTCCAGATTCCTTTATGCAAGACCTGCCACATGAGAACGGACTTTTTGACCTCAATTAGGGGGTGCCAAAGAGACATGAATTTTAGCTCCCACCGAAGTTTGGTCCAAGCAAGGCACCATCTCTTGTTAAGGGTGTGGTGAACATCCAAATCCCCTTTGAAGTTCGGGATTCTGGAAAGCTTCTTACCATTGCTCCATTTGAGGCCCTCCGAGCAAGGAAGATCCTGACCGCAGAGAAGGCGGGTAGTTGAGCGGTCCCAGGCTAAACACCTGCTTTGAAGAAGAGTCCATTCCTCAAAGGTAACGCTTAGTCTCGGATCCAAATCTTCGAACCTAATCCACTGGCTGGTCTCTTGTTTCCAGAGCTGTTTCCATTGTTTGAACCCCTTGTTCCATAACCGCCTTGCAGTTTGGAGGTTCCAAGACTCCACTCCCCGAATGCCACTGATCGGGAACCAAATAGAGTCATTTTGTCTTATGCCAGCCGCCCACTTCCAATCATCACTGATTCTGATGAACTGTTTGGCCTTGTTCCAATTCTTCCATAAGGAACACACGAGGCTAGAGCCTTTAGGGCAGACCGGGTGGGGGGAGAACAAAAGCGTGAGAATCCCTATGTCCTTCCAACCAGGGAGGCCAACAAAGGTAAGGTCTTCCGTGTTTCTGAAGATCAATTTAGCCCAAGAGGACTCCCTATTGCTCCATGCCTTGATAAGCCATTTAGCCGCCAGCTTGTCAGCCAACCCAGCAATATCCAAAATACCCAAGCCCCCTGAGTCTTTAGGGCTAGTGCAAGTTTCCCATTTGATTTTGGGAACCCCCCTTCTGTTGGGGTCCCCAGTCCAAAGGAAGTTCCTGCAGATTCTTTCTACTTTGGCCAAGTCTTTCTCCTTAGGTCTCCAACACGAGATAAAGTAAATAATTGTAGACAACATAAAAGTGTTAATAACCATAGCACGTCCTGCCAGGTTGACTTGCATACCTTTCCACTGATTCAGCTTGTTATCCAGCTTGGATAGCACCCAGTTCCATCGTTGGTCCATTGAGATGCCGAAACCCATCGGAATGCCAAGGAGACGGAAGACTTGACCGCAAGGGATAACTTGACACCCCCGATCCACCAACAATAGGGGAGTAGGCCCGCTGATTGCTCTAAAAGCCATTATAAATGGACCACCTGAAGTCTAACTCGAAAAAAGTAAAGAGGTTTGGTGAAGTGCATGTATCAGTGTTGTAATGAATATGCCTAGCTGTCCATTTGTCATATAAACACAGCAATAATGGATGCGAGCAACACGAAGAGACGGTCACTTTCAATGTCATAGGTGTACCATTAAAAATTATGTGCTTACGGACGGGAACCAACTTACCTCCTTTACAGAGAAAACTTATTTGAAGGCCTAAAATAACTACTGTACTGTTTGGGGAGTATAACCATCAACGTTCCTCTTCCACTGCATTGTGGGATTTGGGGGTCCCATGGGCACTAGTCCCAATCACTTGTAACTTTTTTTATTTTTTTAATTAAAGTCCAGGAGAATAGGCCATGACCGAACTTCCTTTTGTAAAAAAAAAAACGTTCCTTTCTTTTTCACAATAATATAATTCTGATCGGACCATCCTTGAACTTTATTTCCAGGAACCGAACTTTAGGGATATGCCAATCATTCCCACTGCAAAACAGTTCTTCGAACAAGGGGTCAAGAATCAGCTGCCTATTAACAAAATTGGACTGCGATATTCTAATCTGATGATGTATTTAGATACCCATTTCAAGCTTATGCAAGAAGATTGTCTCGCTGCATTGAGATCTAGTGTACAGCAGCTTCGCATGAAGTCCGGCAATGTGCCAAGGCATACAGATACTTATGTGTTAGATTTAAAGGCCCCCGAACTGGTGAACATGGCACAGTATTCGAAATGTGCTTAAATGCAAATGGCAGGAATCTTACTCAATGGAAATCTTCAAAACGACTGATGAATGGCTCCCTTCTATGCATTTCATGTGACAGTTTTCAGACATTTATCTGGGCGGTTGTTGCAGATAGGACATTTGAAAGACGCTTAAAGAACAGTATTGACATACGTGTACTTGACTGTTCCGAGTACAAAACATTAGAAGAAGGCAAGAATTATGTGATGATCGAGTCAGCTACTGCATACTTTGAGGCATATTCACATGTCTTAAGAAGTTTGCAGAGTCCAGATATGGATTCGCTACCTTTCCAAGACCATTTAATAGCCCTCGAGCCGAATGTGCAAGAGCCAATATATCTGAAACGAAGGAAAAACAAAGACGTCAACAATTTCACAAAAGCCTTCCCCGATGTCCAAGCATCACAGTTCCATATCTTGGAAACCTGGCCAGACTGGGAGAGTTTGTTGGACAAAAGCCAGTTGTCTGCACTGAAGCACGGGCTTACAAAGAGGCTTGCTCTTATTCAGGGTCCTCCTGGGACAGGAAAAACATTTGTTGGGTTGCTAATTGTGAGAGTCATGCTAAGTAACTTGAAGGGAGACCTTCCCTCAGAAACATTTGTTGATCTTCCCTCGCTATCCATGGATCCAACGGACAGTGTAGAGGGACCGATTCTCATTATTTGCTACACAAATCATGCACTTGACCAGTTTTTAGAGTGCATACATGCTCATGAAAAAAAGAATAATTAGACTCGGAGGAAGGTCTAAATCCACAATACTTGAAGGGTGCAGTATGAGAAACATTCTGCGTGATCACAGGAACCGAGTTGAGCGCAAATCAAAGCCTACTAATCATGAAACATATGAATTAAGGCTGAGGCTAAGGTCTGTTCATGCTGAGATATGTGAACTGAAGAGAAATATCAAGAAATATGCAGACTTTATGAAACCCAATGTTGCTACAAAGGATTCTTTACGTGGTATTGCAACGGAAGCACAACTGCAGTCAATTTTCCATGAAAATGATTCTGATGGCGTTCAGTGCTGGCTCAATGAAGATGCGATGGAGATGAAAATGCGTTTTAGACAGAAAAATGATTTCCAGATGAAGTATTCGGAGGTGAAGTTATTGTGCAATCCGTTTGACAGTCTTCAGACAATGAGGGATTCAGACGTAATGGGAAAGAGATTGACTCCAAGAGAGAGTCGCTTGAATGACACGTGCAAAGATAGTCCAGAAGAAGGCCCTTCGTCAAGTGATATTGAACATGGACCTAGATGCAACATTCCAATAGAACAAGCTTTTCAGGCATCCAACATGTAAAACTAACAGAGAACGATGCAAAACTTCATAAGTCAATCGAAGAAGAAGAGGAACACATTAACAAAAAAGTAATGGACCGAGCGAAGCGTCGGATCGATTCGCAGCCAACAATTCAACACGGTGAAAAAGTGCACCCAAGATATGAGGAAATATTGAAGAAGCACAGTGATGTTTGGACTCTACAGGAAAAGCTAGAGCAGTATTGCATGCTCTTTGGTTAGATGAGATTCATAAACGAGCAAAAGAGAGAATTGGAGAACTCTATCATGCCCTTGAAGAAGCGATCAGAAGAAAAGAAGAAGTAAAAAATGAAATTCAACTTTGTATAATAAAGAAGGCAAAGATAGTAGGAATGACCACAACTGCAGCTGCAAGACATCGATCTCTTCTGAAGTTGCTCGATTCGCAGCCAACAATTCAACACGGTGAAAAAATGCACCCAAGATATGAGGAAATATTGAAGAAGCACAGTGATGTTTGGACTCTACATGGAAAAGCTAGAGCAGTATTGCATGCTCTTTGGTTAGATGAGATTCATAAACGAGCAAAAGAGAGAATTGGAGAACTCTATCATGCCCTTGAAGAAGCGATCAGAAGAAAAGAAGAAGTAAAAAATGAAATTCAACTTTGTATAATAAAGAAGGCAAAGATAGTAGGAATGACCACAACTGCAGCTGCAAGACATCGATCTCTTCTGAAGTTGCTGAAGTCCGAGATTATAGTGGTAGAGGAAGCTGCTCAGGTGTTAGAGAGCCACATTTTAGCATGTATGACAACCTCTACAAAGCACATGGTTCTTATAGGAGATCACTTGCAACTTCGTCCATCAGTGGCAGAGTATGAATTGTCAGCGAAGCACCAGTTGGATATTTCCCTCTTTGAAAGGTTGGTTAAAAGTGGAGTTGAGTATGTTACGCTTGATGTCCAGCGAAGGATGAGGCCTTCTATATCAACCCTGATTTCTAGTATCTATCCAATGTTGAAAGATCATCATTCTGTCTCAAATCGAGAGGATATCAGAGGGATGAAATCAAGTGTGTTTTTTCTGCACCACACGAGTCCGGAGCGGCAGGAATCTGAGAACGACACGGGAATCCTGAATTTGGTGGAGGCTCGACTAGTGGTAGAGTTGTGTGTCTATTTGATCAAACAGCAGTATGCATACAGCGACATCACAATATTATCCATGTACAAAGCACAGACTCAGGAGATAACCAGACGACTGGCTCAGAAGATTCTAGGAAATGATACTTTAGATAAAGTGAATCTACCACGAGTAAGTAGTGTTGATGATTACCAGGGTGAAGAATGCAAGATTATTATCCTGTCGTTGGTTAGAAATAATTGCCTTCTGACCCTTGGATCGCCAGGTAAAATTGGGTTCCTTGCTGTTTCTAATAGAATGTGTGTTTCTTTGTCCCGAGCAAGAGATGGCTTATTCATATTTGGTAATGGGGATCTGTTATCGAAGAAGAGTCTTTTTGGGAATGTGTGATTAAGGACCTGCAAAAATCCAATAGTTATGGTGATACACTAATCTTGAGATGTTCGAATCACCCTGACAAAGAAATAAGAGTTCAAACTCCAGAAGATTTCAGTCTTGCCCGTGATGGAGGGTGTAGCGAGAAATGTGAGGACCGCTTGAACTGTGGCCATGCATGCCCAAGGCATTGTCATCCAGGAAGTCATGACAATATTGTGTGCCCAAAGATATGTCATCGTAAGCATCCTCTATGTGAGCATCATTGCCAAAGACTCTGTCATGGCTTTGACACATGTCCTCCATGTTCTATGCAAGTTGAAAAAGTGCTCCCTGAATGTGGCCATTCTGCACGGGTGTTATGCTCTAAGCGTGTCTGAATTTGTAAGGTGTGCAGCCTCATGCCAAAAAACATTGGATTGCTCACATCCCTGCCAAGAAGAGTGTTGGAAGCCATGCCCCCCATGCTCTATGCAAGTCCAAAAATACCTTCCTGAATGTGGTCATTATGTACAGACGAGCTGTTCAAAACCAATTCAATCTATAAAATGTACAGCTTCATGTAAAAAAATGTTAAAGTGTTCCCACCCTTGCCAAGAAGAATGTTCAGAGATATGTACAACTTCTTGCGAGGTACTGGTAGAGAGAACCTTACCATGTGGCCATTCGGTAGAAATCCCATGTTACGAAAACCCTTCAAGTTATCTGTGTCCAAATCCTTGTGGCAAACTTATTCCAGAGTGTCTACACATATGTCAGGGCACTTGCGGCACATGTAAGCAAGGTAAAGCTCATGTTCCCTGTTTACAAATGTGCACAAAATCGCTGCCATGTGGGCACTTCGCACAGGCGGCTTGCTTCGTACCTATTCAGTCAGTGAGGTGCGAGTCTCCATGCACTAAAGTCTTGGCATGTTCTCATGCCTGTCAGGAACAATGTGGGATGATGTGCACGGCTTCATGCGAGAGGATTGTAGAGACAGTTTTATCATGTGGCCATTCGGCAGAAATTCCATGTCATATAGACCATCGTACTTACGTCTGCCCAAAGCCTTGTAGAAAGAAGCTTCCAGATTGTCTGCACACTTGCAAGGGTACCTGTGGTACCTGCCATCGAGCTCAAGGACACGTCAAATGTAGTAAAACCTGCGGTAGATCTTTGCCCTGTGGCCACATATGTTTGTATCCTTGCCATATGGTTTGCCCTCCTTGTCCAATGCCATGCCAGAAGGGGTGTGTGCATGGTGTCTGTCCAAACAAGTGTGGTTACCCATGCTTGCAGTGCATGGAAAAATGTGAATGGAAACACCATGCTTGTGAACTTCTTTGCTATGAGATCTGCAGCAGACCTCGTTGCGATCTGCCATGCGAGAATCTTCTGCAATGTGGACATCCGTGCTCAGGTATATGCGGTGAGCCATGTCCTTACTTTTGCAGGTCCTGCACGCTCGGATTCAGAAGCGAGATTGGCAAGGGAAAATCTGATGAATCGGATCGATTGTTTGAGCTGCAAGATTGTGGCCACATATTTGGCGTTCGGAGTCTCGATGCGTGGATGGAAACTGAGCAATGCGAATCTTGGGCAAGCGCCATCTTACCGAAGTCGTGGTACGCTTCGTGATGCATGATATTCTCATGAAGCCCGTCGTGAAAATTTTATGGTTAGCTGATAAGTTGTATTTGTCTTCATGCAGTCCTGAATGCGAAACGCCAATCACGTCATCATTTCGTTACAGCAATGTGCTGAAACAAAGATTTCACCAGATCGAACAAACTAAGAAGCGAATACTTGAAATTTATCATATAAATGAAGGTACCTTCTTCCTTTTAAGGTCACAGTACCATCGAGCTGTTAGAGAGTTTTTGGCTGTACTTGAGATAAATGGCAACAGTCATGAGGCGCACTTGAGATTGGGATGTCTACTTTATTTACAGTCTAATTACTGGCAAAGTATTGTTTTACTTCGTCATTTGGTCAAGCATAGCCCATTGAATACGGCCGTCAAAGAACTTCACAGTGGTAAAGAAAGAGCAAAAGCGTGGTCCAGAGGCCGAAGAAATCGGAAGTTAATGGCATTGATTGAGAATCTTGAAATGGAGCAGCTTCCATGTGAAGTTCAGGCAAACAAGCAGCAAGCAATCGAAGCTTTGTTGCAATGGGCGGCTGCATTGTCGAATATTGGGAGAGCGTCTAGCGCAACAACTGCATGTGAGATCTCTTTGAAAGAGGAACCCAACAACGAGGTCGCTGAGCAGGTTTTGAAGTTACTGAGAAACGGAAAGCGGATACCAAAAGATACATTGGCAGCCACATTGAGAGAAGCAGGGAAGAAGGGGCGCTGGTATCAATGCCCGAAAGGACATTACCATGTAGCACGAGAATTTGGTTTGAAATGCCCAGACTGCAACAAAGACAATTGCACATAGTAAGAACGTGCGTCGCGCGCCTGAGACAGAATATGCTACAGATTTGCTACCACAGAAATTCTCGCGATCAAGTAGTACAGATTATTTATCCAGCCCTCACAAAAACGTTCGCTTCTAACCCTTCCGCCGCCGTTAGTAGAACCTGCAACGCCGACTTTCGCTTGAATCCAGATTCCACGCTTCTAATTAGCATCGATAGGTTTGCAAGTTGCGCTCGCATTTCTGATCTATTTTGCGCGATGAAAGTGCAGGTAGAATATTTCGAATTTGCGTAAATCTTCACAGGAATTATAGCGAGCCATACATACACTACTGAATCCTGATCGTCTTCTCGTCCCTCCGCTGGTGATTCGTTTTGGTAAGTTGAACTTGTTTGCTCGATGATGAATATAATGGAATTCTTGACAGTTTGTGTTTGTAGAAAAGGTAGAGAGCCTTGTACATATAAGTATATTGCTTCTTTTCTGGAAATTGATCATGTTCGTATGATTAGAGATATTCAAACAGTTTTCTTTCCATGACATTTTTTTTTATGTATAGTTTGGTCATGGACCTGCTATTCCGTTTAGGCTTGAATTTGACAGGAACAACACACACACACTGTTGGGGCTCTCCTTATTCCTTTATCCAGAGTCCAAAGTGTCACAATTACATAACAGATCCCGACACAGCTTCCATGGCGTTTCTTTCAAAGTTAAGGCAGCTTTCTATAATTGTACTTCTCTCAGAGTAGAATCTACAATTCAGCATTCACTGCTGTAGGCTCATCCCACTTCAGTCATCTTAATTTGGCACAGAAGCACTTGATGGCGGTGTTATACATCGCTTCAATGGTGCTTACGAGTGGTATCTGACCTCTTCAAGTAAGCCCTGCTCATGATACAATGAAATTTTCAGTAATCTTCAAGAAATTTTCAGCAGTCACATAAAGGATGCCCAACCCTCCCTCGGACACGAAGAGGCAACATATATCTCACTTGAACTCAATTGTCATTGAAATCCCTCTTACACAAGAAGTTCCGCCAGTTAGCCATCGACTTGATTATAGTATGAAGTGCAGAGAGCATCCATGGAAGGAGATGCAAAAGTATGAAAAGCACCAAGAGTGGACCACCTCCACTAATTTTAGCCGGCTGCTTCTCATGCTCTTCGCATATTAAACATGTCTTCCATCTTATTGATATTTCATTCACATCCCAGCTCAAGGTCACTTTGAATCCTATAAATTCCCAAGCGTGCACAGATTTTGTTTCCCTCTAATCCTACATCCATTCTTTATTTGAGCATCAAACTATTCCACATCATTTATGAGAAGTTCTTCCACGTATTAAAAGTTATAACTTCATCTAATCTTCTTCACGCCTTAGAAATCACATTGACATCATTTGTAACTAATGTGAGGCATACTATGCCATATCCATTGGAGGCATAGTTTGGCATATCCATCGCTTTGATCTTCTTGCATCTTGTATTTTACCAACAAGCGCAAGGCATCCATTAGCATTTTCTAGAAAAATTATTAAGCTGCGGTTCAAAACATAGTGCCCCAAAGTGTGCCAAAGATTCAAGTTCTTTGACAAAGTGAGTTGTGAGAAATTGCCAAGTTTGTGAAGCTATATCTTTGCAGATACTTAGAGAGTGTTGCAAACAAATAGCATGTTTTGCAGTGGATGTTTCTCTCATCTAGAATATTCATTTGGCATGGTTTAAAGGGTATTGGATAGCTCTTAGGATCTAGTTTTAGTTTCCAAAGTTTCATGTTAGGTTTCTATACAGGTTTAGAGAAACATCTAGAATTGTGAGCATATATCACTACTTGTGGGTCTTGTGGAGGGCAACCATCTTCCATTGTTGCATTCGGGTGTTAGAATCACCCCCCATCAGCTATCACCCATCTTTGCATGACACATCTTTAGGGATAACTGATATCTCCTTAGTACATGAAAATAATGGCTGAATTGCATCTTCCACAAAAACATCATAACTAACCAAAATGTGTTTAGTCTATGGATTCTGAATTGCATCTTCCACAAAAACAACATCAGAGCTAACCAAAATGTGTTTAATCTGTGGATGATATAGACGATAGCCTTTGCTTTTAGAACAGTACCCAACAAGAATAGATTTCACTACTTCATCATCCAATTTCCTACGTTATTGTTCAGGCATTGATGCATATGCCAGACAACCAAAGACACACAAATGAGCATCAAATGGATGGGACCATGCCAAGTCTCATATGGAGTGATAGACTACAATGCTTTAGTGGGACACTTGTTATGGACATATGCTACACACATAATAGCCTCAAGTAGGAAACTATGTGGTAAAGCCTGACTCTTGACCATATACCTCGCCATCTCCATGAATGATTTGTTCTTCCTTTCAAAAACTCCATTTTGTTTAGGTGTATATGGAACTGTACGCTAATGTTTTATCCCACGGTACATTAAAATCAGAAGACATATATTCCCCCCTTTGATCAGAATAGAGGGTGCCCATTTTACATGTTGACATATCTTTACAGGAATCATACCGAGCATGCATACACTACTAAATCTTGATCGTCTTCTCGTCCCTCTACTAGTGATTCATTTTGGTTTGAACTTGTTTTGCTTGATAATAAATATGATGGAAATCTTGACAGGTTGTGTTTGTAGAAAAGATAGAGAGCCTTGTACATATAAGTAGATTGCTTCTTTTTTGGAAATTGATCATGTTCATATGATTACAGATATTCAAAGAGTTTTGTTCTGTATAGTTTGATCATGGACCTACTATTCTGTTTAGGCTTGAATTTGACAAGAACAACACACACATTGTCCAAAGTTTACAATTACATAACAGATACTGACACAACTTTCATGGCATCTCTTGCAAAGTTAAGGTAGCTTTCTATAATTGTACTTCTTTCAAAGTACAATCTTTAATTCAGCATTCACTAGTGTAGGCTCATCCCACTTCAGCCATCTTAATTTGGCTCATTACACAATGAAATTTTCAGTAATCTTCAAGAAATTTTCAGCAATCACATAAAGGATGTCCAACCCTCCCTTTGACACAAAGAGCCAACATATATCTCACTTGAACTGAATTGTCATTGAAATCTCTCTTACACCAGAAGTTCCAACAGTTAGCCATCGACCTGATTATAGTATGAAGTGCAGAGAGTAATGAAGTGCAGAGAGGATCCATGGAAGGAGATGCAAAAGTATGAAAAGCACCAAGAGTGGATTTATAACAACCACCCTCCTACTTATTTTAGTTGGCTGCTTCTCATGCTCTTTTCATATTAAACATGTCTTCCATCTTATTGATATCTCATTCACATCCCAATTCAAGGTCACTTTGAATCCCATGAATTCCCAAGTGTGCATAGATCTTGTTTCCCTCTAATCCTACATCCATTCTTTATTTGAGCATTAAACTATTCCACATCATTATGAAATTCTTCCACGTATTAAAAGGTATAACTTCATCTAATCTTCTTCACGCCTTAGAAATCGCATTGTCATCATTTGTAACTAATGTGAGGCATATTTTGTCATATGATCCATGGGGGGAATCAATAATATCGATTCGATCTTCTTCTTGCATCTTGTGTTTTAACAAAAAGCATAAGGCATCCATTAGAACGGTGAAAGGAATTAGAGGAGAGCATTGCCATAGAGACTTTGTAAGCCTAAGAGACTTTGAAACTTTGAGCATTTTCTAGAAAAATTATTAAACTTTTAGAATGTGCAGTTCAAAAGATAGCTGAATGAGGAGCCATCTTGATTGGTCGGTATTATATTGTATGGTACACGAATGGTTGTTCTTTATAGTCACACCCTATTTATTTAATGGGTTGATAGCGAGCATGCGTATTTAGCTAGTATGCATGTTGCCTCTTTTTACAAGTGGATAGTCTGATGTTGGTCCAAATGAGGTAGTTTTTTGGCCTTTGCAGGTTCCACATCATGATGCATATCATTCCATTTCTGATGCATATTTACATGATGCACTTGTTGATGAGAGGCTTGATATGAAGATGCAAAAAAATATGCCTAAACGTTGGTGCAAACTTTGTGAGATAGCAAATTAGATGCACCTCTATCATATCGTACTCATTTAGGCTGTCATAGTGCTTCTTTTGCATCGAAATTGTTATGCTATCACTGCCTCTAGTCTTTGTGCTGAGGATGAGCCTATTTGGTTTGATGAAGTATAAAAGTTTGAAAATTGGATGGCTGTTATCCAATCAGAATATGATGCTATAATGAAAAATGGTACCTAGTCTTTATGTGACTTGTGTCTTGGCAAGAAGGCCATTGGCACTACGTGGGTATACAAGTTGAAGCATAAGCATGATGGAACTTGATAGGTATAAGGCTAGGCTTGTTGCAAAAGGTTATGCTCAAGAAAGAGGCATTGATTACATACACACACACATTCATGCATACACTTATACATACATGCACATACATAGTAAATACATACCCAGACACATACATATATGCATTCACTTACACATATGTACTCACACATATACATACACATACACATATACATACATGCATACACATACGCATACACTTACACATACATACATATCCACACATAGACATACACATACACACATAGTTGCATACACACACACACACATACATACATACATACATACATACACATACACATATACATACATACATATATACATACATACACATATGCATACATACATACACATATGCATACATACATACACACGTCATACATATATAGTTTTGTATGTGTATTTATATGTCAGAATGTGTATTTGTGTATATGTGAATATGTGTGTATGTGTAAATGTGTATATTTGAAAGTGTATGTATGTAAATAATCAGATTATTAATATCTAGTACCTTTATTTGCTACACAATCAAATTTTGATCAATTAGAGGGAACTCCACCACCATCTCCTAATCGTGCAAGGACTACTTATTGTAAGTATATCAAACTTTTAATTCTAATATTTGATAGATACATACATGACTGATATATATTTTTTTATTGTTATATTATAATTAGATTCTCATCAATCAGAGGTTACTCCACCACCTCCTATCCATGCAACGACGTCTTCACACATGTGTCCTCCGATAGGAATTATGATGATTTTTACTATCAAGATCATATTATCTGTTGGTGTAATTTTTTCTATGGTACATATCAAAGACCACGATTGGAATGTATTGAACATGAGGTAGAGTATGGTAGTTTTGAGCATGCACCACCTACTGATCAATGTGATAGAGCTTGGGTATGTATTGATTCTATAAATTAATGTCATTATTTTAATTGAAAATCATATACAAAATCAAATTATACATAATATACAGGATATTTGTTCGATGATGATGATGATGATTCTTCTAATAATAATGCTAATATACCTCATACACATTAGGGACTTGTCATTTATCAATTACAAGCAGAGGTTTCTCAAAATCCTCTACCTCCTGGTTTACAAACTGAAACGTCTGAAGATTATCCATTACCAACTCGTGATTATCCTCTAGTACAAACATATGATAGAAGAAGATATAGAGCATGGAATTGTTGGGAAACAATGATCCTATTGGTCAAAAGTGTCCAGAACTAAAGCATAGCATGCAGTTTTTATAGGACTTTCTACAAGAAAAGTGGCGAGCGCTCTTGGCTAGGCGAAAAGCCTTTCAACCTCCCCACGCAGGTTCAAGTCCAGACTCCAGCAGCGCTGTTCGCAATTTATTTTGGACATTGCTTTTCTTTAATTAGAGGATAGCGAACGCGGATAAAAAGACGAACGGACAGCGTTTCTGATTTATTGGACATCGCATAGCGATCGTGGAGATCCTGTGCTTTATTTTGCTTTATTATCAACTTTTCAAGGCTCAACAATATACTATATAAGAACAAGTTGGGCTCACTTGTATTCATCCTTCACCAATTTCAACACAAGCTTTGGAAGCTTGGACCTCAGTAGAGGTGGTGTTTCATCTAGCACATGGGGCAGCCATGGTGCTAACTTGAAGCATGTTGAGGAGCAGCTATGGAGTTCTTCTTAATGATTCTTCTTGGAGAAGATGAAGGGTGTGCTCACACTCTAGCTCATGGAGAGGAGGTTATCTCTTGTTCATGGCAAGAAGACTTGGTCATTTGCAGCTTGATGGTGAGGATCGGCCATCTACATGATGTATTTGAAGATTGTCTTCCACAGGAAGATATTAGGTTGAAGATTATCTTCTACAAGAAGATGTCTGGCTACTTCAAAGACATTGGATGGGACCATCTACATGGTGTATTTGAAGATTATCTTCTACAGGAAGATATTAGGTTGAAGATTGTCTTCTGCAAGAAGATGCCTGGCTACTTCAAAGACATTGGATGGTGCCATCTACGTGGTGTATTTGAAGATTGTCTTCTACAAAGAAGATGTCAGGTTGAAGATTATCTTCTACAAGAAGATGTCAGGCTACTTCAAAGACATTGGATGGTGGTTAACATAAGATTCACATCTTATGTTAAGTATTCAGGTACATATTCTCTTTATGCACACAGGTACTACTTGAAGTTTATGGAGGTTGTGGCGTTCATATCAGGAGGAGTCCTATTCGGCAAAGGTACAAGAGAAAGAGTACGTATATGCTTTATGCATATTTTGATGAGGTGTTTAAGAAGGTGTGTTCACATGAGTTTGAGGACTTCCTGCAGCAAACTTGTTAGCATTCTATGCTACTTTATAAGTATGTGATCTTTTCACACACGTATCTGACTTAGGGTCTTCCATAGCCTAAGTTTAGATGTAGGTTTGTTGACCATCAATTTCACATTGATCCTTCTTCATTCAGTCACTCATATTCACTCTTCTATAACCTATAAGGTCACACATCTCATATATATTGAGATTACTGCCCATACATCTGAATATGTTTGTTACATTGTACATTCACTCATACATCTATTTCTCATCACATAGAGTGGTTGAGAGTTTTGCTCCCACATTGTACATTGAACATTGGTATATATGATACTATGAGTAAGCGATGGCTTACGTAACACTTTACACATGTCTATTCTTTCTCTATCTCTATCTCATCATCTGTATGATTAAGTTGTGGTATGTTCATGTTTTGTCAATATGGAAGATTGCTGGAATTAATGTTGTACATGACTGGAACTATGGAACCATGGACCTGTGACATGAGCCTAAGGGCCTACTTCACTTCCAACATTTGGTATCAGAGCACTAAGGTTTTGGTTTCAAAACTTTAGATCTTTGGCATCAATGTATTAAGGCTCATTCATACTCACAAGTTCCCAGAATTCCAGATTTACAACATATGATTTGAAGGCATCTTCTAATATTTGACATTTGACATACACACTTAATCTAGATGAGTAGAGATTTGAGAATTAGACAATTCATTCACATGTGTATTCATCAGTGTGGAGTATGAAGTTGATGATCTGTTAGCAGCCGAATATTTTTGAAGAGTATGCAAATACTTTACAAAAGTATTGTTTGAAGACCCAGACTTGATGAAGAGAAGACTACTTCAAATTCAAGGAAGAACAATGGTTAAGAGAAGATGAAGGAATCAGATCAACATCAAATCACAGGTATCAGTTTCTACTATCAGATTATCATTTGCAGGTCATATCTTAGAAGAGTAGTTCTGAAGAGATTTGAAGAAATTCAAGGAATGCTTTTATACACTTTCAATCTTTTGAAAGTTAAAGCATTAGCTACATCAAAACAGGTATCTAGAGGTTTTTCTAGAGAGTTTTGAGAGATCTCTTTTCTGGCAAGAAAGTTCATCTAAGAAGACAAATGTGAAGATGGGATGAGTTTTATGTTCAGCCAATTTTCTGTTGTAAGTTGGTTGGATATCAAGGTACAAATGTATCTAGAGAAGGTAACTCTAGAAGGGTAATTCATCATTCAGACAACGATTGGTGAATTTAGTCATTTCAGACATTTGAAGCAAAATTTTGATTTAGAGATATGAGGAGATGATAAAACATGATTCTATATTCACTTCCATTTATATACCATGTTTTTTGTTATCTCTTACTCTTAGCACTAGAGGAAGAGAAACGTTCATTTGAAGAAGTCAAGAGTGCTTGCTACTTCAAGATGAAGAGAACAAAAGGTATGGAAGAGAAGTTTGAAGATGTTGACATCATCAGGTGGAAGAAAGATGCAGAAGAAGAAATTCCATCATTTCCAAAAGAAAATTAAGGCTTCCTTTTCTCATATATTTTCCATATACTTTTCCTATTTTATCCTCTACATCCAAAGACAAGTCTACGAGAACATCTTGTTTAAAGAAGAAGCAGTTTCTTGTTTTGCATTACACTTGGTCATGATTTAGTAGATTTGACAAAGAATTGCATTGAGAGAAAGAAAAGCAGCAGATATATGTTTTAACTCATATATGTATGAGTTATGTTTTAGTTGAAGCTTTTAAGCAGGCAGCTTATATGTTCCCTCAAAGAATTCTTGGAGTGTCAATACAGAGCTACTTGGTATATGACAAGTTGCAGAGAAGTATATTTCTTCTTTATCTAACTCTTGAGGTAAAAGAGTTTTTTGTAAGCAGATGTTGAAGACTTGGGTTGAGGTTTTATGTTTGGAAAAGGTTACCTCATATTCAGTATTTTCAGAAACTTCAGAAAATTTAGAATCTTGTTGATGTACCAGCCAGTTGAAGCATCTACTTTTTATGATTGTCTTGATTTTTGGATACATGCTTGTATTCAAAAAGGTGTTCCATTAGATCTTATAATTTGATTGAAAAGTGGAGTTAGCCAAAAGAAAACCAAGCAGGTACTATCACATTTCACCCGGGTAAAATATGAAAGTTATGAAGTATCAACTTGCAGCTTTTGGAGTTCTCAAGGTGAGGAGTTTGTCCACTTATATTTCAAGTAGGAGTTGCAGATTCCTTGAAGGATTTGTTTGAAGAAAAGTTTTACAACTTTTTGAGAAGCATGGACACTTGGAGACATTCAGGTAATAAATCAAACATTCAGTCATGAAGGTTTGATAAGAGCAGATTCTACACAGGAGAGATCATTGATCTCGTATGATCTTATATGATCTTGAGTATTTATGATTCAGTTGTCTATCCTTTGTTTGTGAAGATTCTTAACATTGGAAGAAGTAAGTCAAAGATTCAGGTTCTTAGAAGAAGATACTTGTTATGTTACAGAAGGTTATGAATCCTAAAAAGCTTTCAACAAGGTTTTGTTATGTTAGGATCAGCTAACCTTATTCTAGATTTTGGAAAGCTGAGGAATGACATGGAAAGCTATTGGCATCTGATCAATGCTAATAAAAAGGATTCAGAGATTTTGTTTCAGATACAGGTATTGATCACTGAACATCAGATTTATGAAGGAAGACGTTCCACATTTCATAAAGTCTGATATATTTGAAGAATACTGGATACTAGTGTTAAGTCATCCAAGGGGGTGATGAAACATGAAGACTTATTTTCAAGCCATATGTAAAAGAATGCAGAGTCATACCTACAGGTATTCCTATTTCAGGTATTCCTATATTTCCTTTGTCAGGTTCTCTTTATGTTCCAGCTTTGAAAGAAGAAGGAAGAAGAAGAATGTTTGGAGAAAGTTCCTGTTAGGATGTTCCTGTTCAGGAGAAGGTTCCAGATTTCTATTGAAGAGAAGCTTGATATTTCATAAAGGTATCTTTCAGACGTGCACACATATATGTTTATACCAAGTTCTGAAGGAAAGAGGTATGAAGGATTTAAAGGATGAAGACATGATGACATCATAGATTTTTTGACTCATATTGAGTTGAGTACAGTCAGAGATGAACCAGCAGTGTTCATAATGCACTAAGTTGTGAGTTGTCAGTCACAGGTTCCAGGATTTAGTTCCTGATTTTGTTTAGTGTATTTACATGACACACCAGAAGTACGTTGAGAAACCTTTTCGAAAGGTAAATGCAAATATGTGGATCCTAGTGTATGTTTTCAGGAGATAGCAGGTTCGGAGACAGTTCATGCTATATTTGTTGTCAAGCAGTTATTGCTTGATAAGAACACTATTGGATATCTAGTTTGCATATTTTCTCAAGTATTATGGTTCATATTCAGCAAGTTTAGGTTTTTTGAAGAAAAGTCAAAATTCAGTTTTGAAGAAGACTTTTTCTGAAGTGCGGGAGTACAAGCTTAAAGCTTGTGATAATTTGCAGTTTGTGACAGATTGCAGATCCAGCCCAGATTGTACCAATATGCCATTGCAGGGGGGATTGTTGGGAAACAATGATCCTATTGGTCAAAAGTGTCCAGAACTAAAGCATAGCATGCATTTTTTATAGGACTTTCTACAAGCAAAGCGGCGAGCGCTCTTGGCTAGGCGAAAAGCCTTTCAACCTGCCCACGCAGGTTCAAGTCCAGACTCCAGCAGCGCTGTTCGCGATTTATTTTGGACATTGCTTTTCTTTAATTAGAGGATAGTGAACACGGATAAAAAGACGAACGGACAGCGTTTCTGATTTATTGGACATCGCATAGCGATCGTGGAGATCGTGTGCTTTATTTTGCTTTATTATCAACTTTTCGAGGCTCAACAATATACTATATAAGAACAAGTTGGGCTCACTTGTATTCATCCTTCACCAATTTCAACACAAGCCTTGGAAGCTTGGACCTCAGTAGAGGTGGTGTTTCATCTAGCACATGGGGCAGCCATGGTGCTAACTTGAAGCATGTTGAGGATCAGCTATGGAGTTCTTAATGATTCTTCTTGGAGAAGATGAAGGGTGTGCTCACACTCTAGCTCATGGAGAGGAGGTTATCTCTTGTTCATGGCAAGAAGACTTGGTCATTAGCAGCTTGATGGTGAGGATCGGCCATCTACATGATGTATTTGAAGATTGTCTTCCACAAGAAGATATTAGGTTGAAGATTATCTTCTACAAGAAGATGTATGGCTACTTCAAAGAAATTGGATGGGACCATCTACATGGTGTATTTGAAGATTATCTTCTACAGGAAGATATTAGGTTGAAGATTGTCTTCTACAAGAAGATGTCTGGCTACTTCAAAGACATTGGATGGTGCCATCTACGTGGTGTATTTGAAGATTGTCTTCTACAAAGAAGATGTCAGGTTGAAGATTATCTTCTACAAGAAGATGTCAGGCTACTTCAAAGACATTGGATGGTGGTTAACATAAGATTCACATCTTATGTTAAGTATTCAGGTACATATTCTCTTTATGCACACAGGTACTACTTGAAGTTTATGGAGGCTGTGGTGTTCATATCAGGAGGAGTCCTATTCGGCAAAGGTACAAGAGAAAGAGTACGTATATGCTTTATGCATATTTTGATGAGGTGTTTAAGAAGGTGTGTTCACATGAGTTTGAGGATTTCCTGCAGCAAACTTGTTAGCATTCTATGCTACTTTATAAGTATGTGATCTTTTCACACACGTATCTGACTTAGGGTCTTCCATAGCCTAAGTTTAGATGTAGGTTTGTTGACCATCAGTTTCACATTGATCCTTCTTCATTCAGTCACTCATATTCACTCTTCTATAACCTATAAGGTCACACATCTCATATATATTCAGATTACTGCCCATACATCTGAATATGTTTGTTACATTGTACATTCACTCATACATCTATTTCTCATCACATTTTGTCAATATGGAAGATTGCTGGAATTAATGTTGTACATGACTGGAATTATGGAACCATGGACCTGTGACATGAGCCTAAGGGCCTACTTCACTTCCAACAGGAATAGAGGACCACTTCCTCTAGATGGAGAGGGTTTTAACTTTTGGGGTAAACACTATATGATTGCTCCTTCCACTATTATTCGTGTTGGTCGTGGTGTCTTTATTGTAGAGGATTTGTATGCGCCTCCGAACTTTGAAGTCGCTATTATGTCATCTTGTGGTCCTATATATGGATGGGGAGATTGGCATCGACTTAGACATTATGTTCAAAGCATGACTACTTGTGGGTTATGCGTGAATGCACCTTCTCTTGCTAGTAGAGGGATTACACATGCCGAAAATGAAAGATTATATATTAATGGAGGACCTTACATGCATGGAAATATAGCAAGTTTAATAAACAGTAGTTCAGGATATAATAGTTCAATGACTAATTGCACATTTGAGGAGTGTGAAAATATTCATGAATACCATACATGACTAAAAATGTAGCAAGATACATAGTTGTCAATGCTATTTCTTCATTACATACTGGTGATGAATTATTAGTGAATTATGGATGGCATAGACCTCCAAGAGCACCTTTTAGTTAGAGAGCAATGAAAACTTTCTATCAACCTATCTTGTGTTGCATTGAAAACTCTAATTGATTGGAACTCTTTTTAAATTAACTTACATTTTTAAATTTATGTTTAAAGTTTACGTTTTTTTTATTTATGGAATACTAATTATTTTTATTCATGTGTGTAGATTCCTATGCATGACATTGATGATCTTCCACCACACCATTCATTGTTGCTAGTAAGACCTCATTTATAAGAAGCTTCCATGAGGAGGCTATGCAAAAGTGATCCTGTTGAATATGCAAGATTGAAAGACCTATATTCAAAAGAAGATAAAGTACAAGAATTTTTGCGATTATGATGAAGATGATGGCATGGGAAGTTTTATTGAGGATTGGTTTCAAAATGATAGTGAAAGCATTGATATTTCTAAAAATGAGAAATATCTTCGAGAAGAATGTCTAAAGCATATATATAAAGGAAGTCGCTTGACACGACTAAGTGCAAGTTTACCTATTCTCAACTGTCAAATTGTTTTGGATGGAGTAACGTATCTATTTCGACACTATTAAGGTATAATTTATAATTTTTGTTTATTTATTTATTTGTTTATTTATTTGTTTATTTTCATATCATCTTTTTTCATGAACTTATAGGTTACTATTTGAAAACCTTTTACCAAGCAAGAATATTCTTCCTACATCACATGTTGAAATGAAGAAGATAATCAACAATCTTGGTATAGATTATCAGTGTATACATGCATGTCCTAACGATTGCCTTTTATATAGAGGTGAATATGCAGACTCTTTCACATGTCCAAAATGTCAATCTCCTTGATATAACGACGAACAGGGTGAAATCCCAAGAAAGGTATTGAGACCTTTTCCATTGGCTCCACGAATTAAACGTATGTTTCAAAGCCCTAAATTATCAAAGCTTTTGACATGGGGATTTGATCATAAAAGTATTGATGGAGTAATGAGAATTCCATTAGATAGTGCAGCTTTTCAACATATTGATTCTAAATGGCTTGATTTTGCACAAGAGCCATGCAATATAAAGTTAGGAGTTGCATTAGATGGGGTTAATCCGTTTTTGATGAAATCTAGTAAATGGTCAACATGGTATGTGGTAGTCATTAACCAAAAAATCTCGCCATACCTTAGCATTAAAAAGGAACATTTAATGCTTTCACTTTTAATCCCGTGAAAAAGACAAGTCAATAACATGAATATATATCTTGTTTCTCTGATTGAGGATCTCCAAGAGTTATGGAGAGGTATTAATTTCATTGATGTATCAAAAAACATTAATAAAAAATACATTATGGTTCACGGAATTGTGGCTTGGACTATACATGATTTTTCAAGATATGGCGTTTGTTCAGGTACTGATCTAATTTTTCTTATTTAATATGTATGCAATTATATGTGAGTTAATCTAATTATATTTTTATGGTTTATATGATTCAAGAATATCTACTAAGGGATATAAGGCTTGTCCTTATTGTGGTGATTGGTTGAGATCCATTTATAGTAAGAATCTCAATAAAAATATTTATCTTCGAGATTGATGGTTCTTGCTAAATAATCATCCATTAAGATGCAAAAGAGAAGCGTTACATTTTAATGGAAAGATTGAAAGATGTCAGTGTCCAAAATCAGTGAAACTTATGGATTGGTATCGAAAATGGATAGATGGGCCCCTTATAGATCCAGAATCCAAAATCTTCAGTAATGATGAAGATAATGAGAATGTAAAGTTTAGAACTAAAGAAAAAGTGGCACTAGCAGAGAATATGTCGATATGATATTTGGAAGGAGTTAAAGGTCTGGCATCTTCTTGATCTTATGCATATATTCAAAACTATTGGTTATTCATTATGGCAACATCTTCTTGGATTGAAAAACGCAATATCATCAAGAAATGATTTAAAGGAGCAAAACTCAAAACCAAATTTATGGCCGATTTTTTATAGAAATTGACAAGAAACAACTTATGCACCTGCTCCTTGGATACTTACAACAAAAGAGATACAAACTATCCACAATAGGATTCAATCGATTCGAACACTTACAGGATATGGAGCATCTTTCCAAAACATGTTTACTATGGATGATAGAATCTTATCTGGGTTAAAGACACATGATTGGCATAACTTTCTGAAGCACATTCTACCTCTGGTTATCGATGGGTGTACAACGAAAGGAGTACGGGACGTGATCTATCATCTTGGATTGCTTATAAGGTAATTATCATACTTTTATATTTAATATATAAGACTATTTGTCATCTTTTATTTATGAAATAATTTCTTTATTATTTGATTTATGATAATAATAGGTGGATTACATCAAAAGAGATTAAAAAAATATTTGATCCCACAAAAGAAACATGAATTTAGGGAGCTACTATGCTTGATGGAGAAAGAGCTTCCAACATCATTTTTTGATATTCAAGTTCATAGTCCATCTTGTGGATGAAATAGAGATTGCAAGTGTTGTAAACACTCGACAGATGTTTTGGGTCGAGCAATTTATGGGAATATTAAAAGGTTATGTGCAACAAAGAGCAAAACCAGAAGGATATAAGGCAAAGGGATGGATGCTTGAAGAATGCATGTATTATGTTAGTGAATACCTTGAAAGAGTTCAGGAAGAAGCTCCACGTGCATGGACCAACGAGTCTTCATCAAAAATAATAGATGACTTATTATCAGGTAAGGGAGTTCCATTTCAATTTAGATTACAAGAAAAAAGTGATGTTTCTACTTTTGTAGCATATAATATCGAATGCATGCAAGCATTCATTAGCGAGTTTGAACAGGAACTTCAAAATCTTAGAAGTAAAAGATGGAGAAACAAAAGATATAGATGTAACCTTGATGGTAACAAGAATCCAAATATATCTTCTTTCATGGATTGGCTATATACTTGTATACAACGAGCCAATACAAATATTGAACAAATTTCAAATGAGTAGAGGGAGCTAATGATTGGTTGTGAAAGAAAGGTAATTTAATTTTAATAATATTCTATTTGTTCACATATATGTATATTTGTTTCTCTTTAACAATTTGATTTTTATTGCAGGCTTGAATGTTCACTGTTGTTATAAAGGTTGCCCATAATTTTTCTCATGCTATGGCATCCTTTTGCCTTCATAAAAAACCCCTTTTTTTGTAATTAGGAGATGTCCATATGAACACTCTCCTAAAACCCCTTTTTGATATTTCCTTTAGTCTGAAGTATTGAAGCCTTCTCCATAAAGTAGCTTTTTGGCACATGTACAAAAAACCCACGTAGAAACTCCCCACGCGCTCTCTCTCTCTCTAGGTGGTTATTTTTTGAATTCCCAAAATCACATGAAGATCCTCTTTTTGATTTAGCACATGTGGTCTTTTGACCACATGTTTTATTCACATATGCCTCTCTTCTTCTCTATATAAAGAAGAGCCTCATTTGTAAAAGGGGTCCCTTGGCGATGGCCTTGGCCTCCATTTTGTTAATGGAAGAAGGTGTCATTTGTTACTCTCCTGCAAGGCAATGATCTTGGTGTATGGATTTGCATGTGTGTGTGCATGGTTGGGAGGATTTTCCCCTTGCTCCTTGTGATGTTGGCCATTGTTGCCATTGCTCCATGAGCGTGGGTGAACCTCTCCTCTCATTCTTTGTCCCAACTTGGAGAAACTTCTCACTTCCATGTGAGGCGGTTAGGGTTTGTTGCTCCCCTTTTCTCACCAAATTTTGGTGCCGTTGTCGGGGATCGAGCTTTGAGGACGAGCGTGTGATGGTAAGACGTAGAGTTGAGGCATTGGAGTTATAGGTATTTCCTTCACTTTCATCTATTTTCTTTTGTTTTCTTCACCATCTTCATCACCATCATCACCATCACCATCTCCCACCTCCATCTCCATCATCGCGGAAAATTTCAGTTTTTTGGTCATATCACCATACCCATACCATTCCCCTCATTTCACTTGTGAGAGAGAGAGAGAGCGTTTGTGTGCTTGTGATTTTCTGTGTTTTTTGAGATTTTCTGCAAGAATCGGCATCCCCAGCAGCTGCACCAGCTCCAACAAGTAAAAATTTGACTGTGCAGGTCTCGAGGCGTTGACCTCTGTCAATCGCGACCGAAAGAAAAAATGATCTTTTTGCTAAACAAAGTACATAATCATGATCTACATGCCTAGAGCTTCCCAAATGTGTGCTTGAAATTTTAAAATTCCTCAGTTTTCTGTCAATCGCGATCGTCCTGTCAATCGCGATCGACAAACCACGACGGACACATGCCGACGGCTCTGTCAATCGTGATCGACACGTCAATCACGACCGATAGAGTCAATGACCGACTGAGTCAATGACCGACTGACCATGACTGACAAAACCTACACGTGACACGTGTCAATCGCGATCGAGCCATCAATCGCGATCGACCAGTCAATCGTGACTGACAGCCCCGACGGACCTGTCAATCGCGACCGACCCAGTCAACGATTGCTTGACCACGACGGACAGACCCTCATGACGGACCTGTCAATCGCGATCGACACGTCAATCGTGACCGACAGAGTCAACGACCAACTGACCATGATCGACTGAAAATCCGGGCCACGTGTCAATCGCGATTTGACCCATCAATCGCGACTGACAGCTACGATGGACCCATTAATCGCGACTGACATCCACGACGGACCCATCAATCGCGACTGACAGCCACGACAGACCTGTCAATCGTGACTGACATCCACGACGGACCCATCAATCGCGACTGATAGCCACGATGGACCCATCAATCGCGACTGACAGCCACAACGGACCTGCCAATCACGACCGACATGTCGATCGCGATTGACCTATCAATCGCGATTGACAGAGCTTGCGAACGCGATTGACGAGCAAATTTGGCCAATTTTTTAGGGCAAAAAAATAGTGGTCTAATTTTTTGGCAAATTGTGGGGAACTTTTAAGGGTTAGTAGAACATTGTGAGGCCTATACTCGGAGCAATTTGAGAAGTCCTGTCTACCGGTTAACCTGTTTTAAATCCTGTTTTAGCCCTAAAACCCTTAACAGACATAACCTCCTCATACGAAATCTGATTGCGGTGATTTTTGTTTTGTTGGAAAGCTCGTGGGTAGTACAACCAAAACTTCCACTGGTTACGGTAAAATTTATATCAGGATTATTGGATAGGATAATTTGAAGTTGACCATATCTAGGGATAGGAAAACTCAGGGTCCCTAGGGATTGTTTTCCATAGTGGCAAAAGGCAATTGGGCCTGTGAATTACATGCATGAAAGTGATCTGTCTGTCAATCAAATTTAAGTCTTGAGCTAACTTTGGGACTTTCTCAGGTACTTTGAGAGCATCAAAGGGTACTCGAAGCAAGAGTAAGTGCAAGCTTGGGAACACGCTTCCTGGACATACAAGGGCAACCAAGGGAAGAAACTTAAGGTTGGAAATTCTCAACACCCTCTGTCAATCCCTAGCATAGGCTAAGTACGGATAGAGGTCTTGATTAATTAAGGACACGTTAAGAACGACCAAGTCCAAGAACTCTAATCACTCAAGTGCAAGTATTAGGAGATTACAATTGCAAAACAACCTAAGGGAAAAGAACTTAAATCAAGCGACCGCACTCAAAGTACGCTAAAAACTTAAGTGTTCCTTGCGATGAAGATTAATTGGACAAGAAGTGACACCCTAAGAGCAATTAAAAAAGAACAAGTAACTGATACAAAAGAACTCAGCAACGCAAAGTGTACTTGGGAAAATTTGAGATCATTCAATTGGGCACATGAACCTTAGATCAGGACGACACCTAGGGAGAGATAGACAAAGTCTTAGATCTTCAAAGGCTAGTGTCAATCATACTGCTAGGTCTTGGGCCCAGCAGTTGAGCCATCATTCGTATTACCCTAGCTCTGAGACTAGCGAGTCTGAGATGTCCCATGGTATGGAGAGACCTACAGGAAGTTCAGGAGTACCATATTTACATAGGGTAGAAGGTCCTTCCAAAACACAACTCGAATACCTTAGGACCAACCGATTAGGTGCTAGCATCTATGAGGACGGCCTAGGAAGATCGGTGGTCCAGATCAAAAACCCTGATCAATCCATTGGACTAGAACATCCAGCGGTCAAGTTTGAAAATGGAACATACTTGGACAAAGAAGGGACAATATATGTAGTCACCAATCACCTAGATAGGACAGATGAATTTGGGAATGTGATCTCAGAAGCGGATTTAGGTGACCTGGAGCAAGGAAACATGGGTGTAGAACCTAGAACCCCCCGAGGCAAATCTATTCTCACTAGGATTATCACACCAGAGTGGATTCCCCAAGACAATAAGAGCATAGATCTACTCCTGAACCAAGAGACTGATGAAGCCTTTTGGAGGTATAAATCTGATCAGCTGAATGAGGTAGGAACAATCATGATATATGAGTTCAAAGATCCTGATAGTCCAAGCAGAGTGACCTACTTGGATCATGCTTCAGAGAGGGTCTTTGTGGTTACAGAAAATGATAGGCATGCTTACACTTGGAAAGGTGAATTTATTTTCCCCCAACCAAGATCAAATGTGTCCTTTGGTCACACCGGAGCTGGAACATCCCATGCTCATGGAACTCAAAGAGACAGACATAGAGATAGACTAGAGGTAAGCTTTGCCAACCAGTGGGAAGAGAAAGAACGAGAACTGAAACAAATAGAGTGGAACCTGAGGGACTTAGAGCCCCAAGGAACCAAAGGAATGCTGATGATTTCCCTCTGCCAAGGCCTAGGGAACACACCAGGATTTTGAGACCGACTCAGTTAGTTAAGTCCATGAAGAATTACTTTGATGGCACAGGAGACCCATATGATCATGTGGCCGAGTTTAGGCAAGTCTTGAGAGTTGAACAAGTTGAGGACCTATTCACGCAATATAATGCCTTTGGTCTAACCCTTAGGAACACAGCCCTTACGTGATTTCAACCATTGAATGAGAGACAGTTCAGGAGCATAGACCAACTCTTAGAGGCTTTCATCACCGAACTCTCTAAAAGTGGCATAAGGCATAATACTTCCTCATTGATACACAGCTTCAAGCAGACCCCTCAAGAGACTGTGAGACTTGCAGGAAGAAGATTTAGGCAGTATCTTGAGAGATGCCCTATTCCTGAGTTACCCACACCTGCCAAACAAGTGGCTTTATTCTTGGATGGATTTCTAAGTACAAAGTTGCGATCCTATGTGTACTTGAAGGACCATAGAAGAATGTGTATGCATGTGCATCGACATCGAGGATAACCTGGGGGAGGAACTAGAGCTTTCAAAAATCTACAAAGATTTTGATAGTGCTTCTAGCCTCTCTTCCTCACAATCCACATCAATTGAGGAACTCGCTGAGAAAGTAGCTCAAAAACTAGGTGTCTCTAGTAAACAAATTCCTAGATTTGCCCTAGTAAAGAGGTGCTATACTTGCGGTGGTGACCATATGGCGAACGCATGTCCCATCATGGCTCAACCCCAAGTGAACCCTAGCATCGAATACTGCACCCTAGAACGGAGATACACAAATCACACAGCACAAGACTGTCCATACAATAAGCAAGCGGTTAGACAAACCTACCATCAGCCCTATCCACAACAGGGAAGATACCAGAACTAGTACCCTCCACAACAATATGGTAGACCGCAGCAACCCTATCAACAACCCTACCAACACCAACAAAGGCCACAACCTGTGTTAGCTCAACAACCTCCAACCCCCGCTAATGTGATTCCTGTAAAGTATGCAGCTGCAGAAGAGAATTTGAATAGGGCTATAGTGTCAGTAACACCATTGCTTTCAGAAAGTGATCCCAGTGACCATAGCTTTGATTCTACACATATTGATAGTCCCCAGGCTTACTACATTCAATCTCCTGAACATGGCGAGTCCTACTACAGTGAAGAACCAAGTGAACCTAGTTGGGAGCCAGAATACACAAATGTAATGTACACAAATCCTAACTCTAGACGCCAACCTACGCAGGTAAGACCCCCATTCCCTAGAGGACCATGCTACAGAGATCACCTCATTCGTGATTGCCCCTTACCTCCACCTACACAACCCCAGTCAGTGACAATTCAAGGCTTTTGCCAAGATTGCGGGAAGGAGCATCTCTTATGAGACTGCCCAAAGAACCCCAATAATATGCCAAAAATTACTCCTATCAATGTTATTGGGTTAGTTGTAGATTCAACAGGAAGTGTCACTTCCACTGCACCAGTGCAAGTGGTCACTAGGGCCCAGGCTTTGCAATAGAACCCAGGAATAGGTCAAGAGAAGAGTGCAGAGGTTAGTGAAACCGAGAGCATAGCCAAGAAACGGTCGAGAGCCTGGAGGGATAGTCGAGAAAGAATGAAAAGACAATGGTCTAAAAAGATGAGCGACTTAGAAGAAAGCAGAAGAGAAACAAAAGCCAAAATTGTGGAACTCACCTCTCAAACAAACTCTCACATACCACCACCACCCTCATTTCCATCACCATCTAACCGACCATCTGTCCACCTACCTCAGACCATCCCACCACCCCCTAGAGTAGGATCAGTGCTAGCTGACCCCACTCCTGAAGACATAGACATGATGCTTAAGGCATATCAGGCCAGAATCCAAGAAGGGCCAAATGTGACGGAGCATGACAAGTGCTACCCCAGAGCTGACCTAGAGATAGAAAGAACCAAGCTTTGCGCAAAAATGGTCGCATTGGCTCAGAACATGTTTGAAGCCAGTCGTCTCTTCAACTACTCTGGCTCAGCTAAGACACAATTGCACTTGGATGGACTCCTAGAGAAGTTAGAGAGCATAATTGCAAGATCTGCCAAGGAAGAAAAAAATCAAGGAAGAGATGAGGCAAGCAAAAGAATAAGCCTTCCCCCACAGGAAGCTTTTGTGCCCAATTCCACTGAACCAGACACCTCCTCTTCTATGAATAGGTACACACCAGAATTCCTACGAGAGATTCAAGAAGACAAATGGGCTAAAGAAAGTGAAGTCCCTCCTCCCATTGAACTTGTGGATGACGCACATGATCAATTCCCACAAGATATTCCCTCTATTTATGGAGAGCAAGAGAGTGCACAAAGTCAAGAGAGATTAGACTTCGAGTCTAATTCTTTACAGGAATTACCCCACTTCACAGGCCCATGGGAAGCCAAGTCTACTTGTATGAGAGCACCCACAGTCTTGATAAGAAACGAAGGCTCAGTCATACCTAGGAATACGGAGGTAGTGAAAAACACTAAAGTGCAGTGCAACCTCACTTTAGAAGAGCTACTCAAAGTTAGGCCAGAGTTATGGAAACATGTAGCCAAACAAGTACAAGAGATAGCAAAACCTCGTTCCCAGGTAGGTTCTCATAGGACAGTGCCAGAAATTCCTCTAGACAAGATAAGAGATATGAGTGAAGGTGAAGAAGGAAACACCTATCTTCCCATTACCCATCAGGGGTACACAACTAAGGAAATTCTAGACTCAGGTGCAGGAGTTGCTATTGCTACCACTTCCCTAGTATGGAAGTGGTGGGGCAAGCCAGCACTCAGGCCCACGAGGATGAAATTGCAAATGGCTGATGGTCACATAGAGAGGCCTTTAGGACTACTTGAAGGAATAACTCTCACTACATGTGGTGTAGAGTTTGAGCACATGTTTGCTATCTGTGATTTTAGCAAGAACCATTCCTATGAGATGATTTTGGGAAGGCCATTTATGCGACAGTTGCAAGTGGTCCAGGATTGGGGAACCAATTCCTTGTATTTGCAACACTTAGGTGTTACGACCAAAGTCAATCACAAGGATTACTCTCATAGAGATGTCCCTCCTATCCAATGGAATCCCATCAATAGAGCTAAAGATGATACAGAGTCAGTGCACTCCATAGGATCAGGATCCTCATGGATGCATGAAGACACTCACTTATGGATGTGTAAAGTGGCAGTGGAGGAGGAGAAGAGAGAAAAAGCCAGAGAGATAGGTGCAAAAGAAACACATAGATCCATTCAAGACCCAGCCTATGCACCTGTAGTATTTCCTGATGAAGAATTTGAACCCCACGGCTGGGCAGACATCCTAGCCACCATGGATGTAGCCATCAATGAAGAACAATGGACACCACACTGTGATGAGGATGGCTATGACATTTCAATTTTCTCCATAGAGCCAATCATGCAAGATGTAGTTTTAGAAGAGTGTGAACCTAGCCCTGATGCATTTGAGGATGCAAGCGACTTCGATCTAGAGTCAATCATTATGGACCCACCTTTTGCATCAGATGAAGAATACTTCTATGAAGTAGAATTTCAACCCCAGAGACACGGAGAGATAACAAGTGATGTAAGGTTAGCCACACAAGTGACCCCTAAGGATGAAGGAAAGAAAAGAAAGAAGAGAGAAGTCACACCAGAAGAGGAAGAATCTTTGTTTGAGGTATATAAAACTTTAAAAAGTATGAGATAGATGACAGGAGAGTCATGATAAGAATGCCTAAGCGAGAGGCACAATCAGGAGAAGCCTATGATAACAAAGAAACCACCAAGAAAATAGTGGTAGCCCTACAAGAAGGAGAGGAGAGATGCACGTACATAGGCCATGATAGAAGAGCATGCGTTAATAGGCTTGCTAAGAGAATACAGAGATGTATTCGCTTGGAGTTACAAGGATTTGAAAGGTGTAGACCCAGACATATGCTCACACACTATCCCCATGACCTCAGATGCTAAACCTTCTAAGCAAAAGCCATACACATACAATGATAATTATGCTGCTAAGATCAAAGAAGAGATAGATCGTCTGGTAGAAGCGGGATTCATCTATGAAATTGAGCACACTGAGTGGGTATCCCCCATTGTAGTGGTGCCCAAGAAGAATGGAAAGCTACGTGTATGCATTAACTTGAAGAAGGTTAATGCAGCCACAATTCAAGATAACTATCCGCTTCCTATCACAGAACATCTCTTAGAAAGAGTAGTAGGCAAGGAAGTGTACAGCTTCCTTGATGGATTTTCGAGCTACAATCAAGTAGCCATAGCTCCAGAAGATCAGCATAAGACAACTTTTGCCACAGAGTGGGGCATATTTGCTTTTCGGGTAATGCCATTCGGGCTTACCGATGCTCCTGCAACCTTTCAGAGACTGATGTGCCACGTGTTTAAAGAGTTCTTGAGGAAGAATTTGGAAGTCTATGTTGATGACCTCTGTGCTCATTCCAACATTAGGCAGACACATATACCAGAATTCAGGCAAATCTTTGACAAATGCAGAGAATATCAAGTCTGCTTGAACCCAGAAAAGTGTGTTTTCATGGTCAGGCAAGGCAATATTCTAGGACACATAGTGTCAAAGAATGGCATATCTACCGATGAAGAGAAAGTAAGAGCCATAGCCGAGTTACCTAGGCCAAAGAATGTCAAGGAAGTTCAAGCTTTCATGGGGCATTATGGTTATTACCGACGCTTTATACACATGTACGCTATCATTGCCAAGCCTCTGTACGGACTTCTGACCAACTTTGAGTGGACTGATGAATGTGAAAACTCCTTCAATGAGCTCAAAAGAAGATTGTGTTCAGCACCAATCTTGACCACGCCAGATTGGAATAAGCCTTTTCATGTTCATGTAGATGCATCCAATTATGCTATTGGGTGTGTACTCGCACAACCTACGGGCGAAGGTAATATGGATCTTCCAATTGCCTATGCTAGTCGATAGTTGAATGCAGCTGAACGGAATTATACCACCACTGAACGAGAGGGATTAGGCATGGTATATGCAGTTAAAAAGTTTAGACACTATTTGCTTGCAAATAAGCTTAAATTTTTTACTGATCATCAGGCATTGTTGTACTTGGTAAACAAGCCATGCAATACCGATAGATTAGTAAGATGGTTTCTCTTGCTAATGGAATACGACTTTGAGGTTGTGGTAAGAAAAGGCAAGACTCACTTGAGAGCAGACCATCTCTCTAGGCTCACATCGGGAGAAGCCCCACAAGGAGTATCAGATGACCTTCCTGATGCTTACTTGTTTAATCTGGAAGTTGTACCTCAGTGGGCTAAGCCATTAGTGCTAGTATTGACATACGGGCCTAACCACCCAGTCATAAACACTCAAGGTAGAGAAGTAGTAAAAGCCCAGAAGTACCATATCATGGCGCTCATTATGTTGCTACTTTGAAAAGGTTAAAGCAAGTTGCACGTGTTGTTAGGTTTCATGATTTTATAGTTTCTAAACTACTTGCTTGCTCTTTTGGTTCCATGTGTGATATATCTGATCTTGTTGCTTGGTGGAAAGCTGGTAGGAAATTTCTCACACAGGAGTTCTTTATGAAGGCATCTGAGGCCTCCTAGCACATCTGGGTGGAATAGACTCTGTTGGTCATCGAATGCTTAATTTTTAGGAAACCCAGCTTTGTGCATGTGTGTTTTATGAATGGTTACAGTTCTTGGCCATTTGTTTCATACAAACTGAAGGATAATTCTTGGTCGCTCTTCATGATGGATCTGTATACATGGTTAGTGGGAAGGCAGAGCATGCCTGTTCAGCTTGAATGCTTACTATTATTGTACTTCATGATGGTTCTTCTAGCCTAACTGATTGAAAGACTAATCACACCTCATAACACATAATGTCAGATGCAGGGGTCTCTCTTGGAAATAAGATAATTTATTTTGGTTTGACAAGATGTGGTACTGACTTGGGTTTTGAGTCTTTGTGATTTCCATATGGGTTAGTCTCCAAAGCTCCATCTAGACTATGAAAATGAATGCTAAATTTTTTATGTAAATGGAGTGATAAAGGTTATCCGTTTTACTTCAAGTCATTATGTTGGGGCACTTCACCTTAATAGGATACAATGACATGTGGACGTTGTGCTGACTAACTTGGTCGCTCACATCACTCCAAGCTTAAGTATGCTCTAAGTCTGAAGGTTCTAACTATCTTTTACTTTCCAAGTGTCCACTCAATATTACATATTTAGAGGGATTCAAGATCAAGGTGTAGCTTGGGAAGTGATGTTATGTGTGTTTTGAGACTTACAGGTTTGGTGTTCTGTTTGTTGCATGCTTTGTGGAGGAAAAGAATCGTATTTTTTGGTACCTTGATTTGAGTAGAATCGAGTCTTACAAGCTTGTACTCCTGCACAATGACATGATGACGAGTTGACTCGCTTTCCATAATGATTTAGAACTTGAAACACATTGATCAGATCTTAGACCTCGGAGGAAAGCTTGAAAGCATTAAGGCATATGAATGTGGAATGTCTCTAAGAAGTTTTAGATGCTCTATGATTGTACTGCTCTTCAATAAGCTATTTTTTCAGATGCACAGGGGGACCATGCTCATTGCTATCTAGAAATACCAGAGATGCATGAAGGGTATTTTCTCCTTTAAGTGTTTACTTAAAGACTGATTGTTTCCTTGCCCTTTTGATAACCACTTACATTTTTGCTCTCGTTATGCTCTTTGTGATAAAGGACTTGACTGTCTTTTTGCTTTACACACTACTCTATGTTTTAGACAAAAAAATGTCTTGAGGTTATCTTAAAGCTGTTAACTAGAGGGAGATACTGAGAAGATTCAGATATGTCTTATAATGCACAAAGATTTGAGTGATTGTTTTTTGCCAGTGAAGTAACTCACTGGTTTTACAATACTCTTTTAAAGCATTGTTCTCATAATGCATTACGGGCTTCCTCACACAGTACATTGCTCCTTGATTCCTGTAAATGATTGCTACCTTGCTTTACAGGAATAGCTCTGGATAAGTGGTTTGAATGATAGGAGCCATAATGTTGCATTATTATCTACCCATTTCATGAGCACATTACACTTATGTTAATTAGCAAACTTGTTGCTATGAGGATGACAACATCAGTTAAACATGAAACCACATTCATCTCATGCTTCACATTGCAATGTGTCACATACTCACTTGGAGATAACAGAATGTCGACGTGATTGTGGCATCACAGAGATATAAGAGTTGGGTACTACTGGTCTTTGCTTGGCTCTTTGCTTTTTGGGATATCATTTTTCGATCGCAGGAACAAGAAAACTGTCATGCAGACTTCTCTCTAAGAGCAAGTCTTGTAGCAATGGATGATCCCTGAAGTGGAAACTAAATTTGGAGTGAATGTTTACCGTTTATTGCATTTTTAGATGCAGTCTACTTGCTCTTTTTATGTCATTTCAGGTTTGGAGAAGATATCTCCAGCCTTTCAAAGACTGCATAGTGGGAGGAATGCTGGGCTGACTGCCCCCCAAGGGGATTGTGTCGCTCAGCTCTGAAGACTGAAGACTTGCAGCTTGAAGCCTTGCAGACTGAAGAATTGCATATTTTGAAGACTTGAAGATTTTCAGACTTGAAAGACTCTACCTTGGGTCAGTTCAGCTATGTATGCTCTTCTCTTAGCTTTGTCGAGGACAACAAAGTCTAGGAGGGGGAGGAGTGTTGTTATAAGGGTTGCCCATAATTTTTCTCATGCTATGGCATCCTTTTGCCTTCATAAAAAACCCCTTTTTTTGTAATTAGGAGATGTCCATATGAACACTCTCCTAAAACCCCTTTTTGATATTTCCTTTAGTCTAAAGTATTGAAGCCTTCTCCATAAAGTAGCTTTTTGGCACATGTACAAAAAACCCACGTAGAAACTCCCCACGTGCTCTCTCTCTCTCTAGGTGGTTATTTTTTGAATTCCCAAAATCACATGAAGATCCTCTTTTTGATTTAGCACATGTGGTCTTTTGACCACATGTTTTATTCACATATGCCTCTCTTCTTCTCTATATAAAGAAGAGCCTCATTTGTAAAAGGGGTCCCTTGGTGATGGCCTTGGCCTCCATTTTGTTAATGGAAGAAGGTGTCATTTGTTACTCTCCTGCTTCCTTGTGTGCAAGGCGATGATCTTGGTGTATGGATTTGCATGTGTGTGTGCATGGTTGGGAGGATCTTCCCCTTGCTCCTTGTGATGTTGGTCATTGTTGCCATTTCTCCATGAGTGTGGGTGAACCTCTCCTCTCATTCTTTGACCCAACTTGGAGAAACTTCTCACTTCCATGTGAGGCGGTTAGGGTTTGTTGCTCCCCTTTTCTCAGCATTCACAAATATGTGGACTTTTGGATAGCATATTAGAATCAAAATGATTCATTCTTTACGTAAAACAAAGGATTCTAGCATTTTTTCTTCTTTCAAGCAAGTATCATGTGCTAGCTCAAAAGATACGAACCTTATAGATAGTGAACTTGGCTATGTAGGAACAGTTCTTGGTATCTATGAAATATCGTTTCGTATATTCACATAGGTAAAAATAAGTTTTTATTTTTTATGATATAGTTTATTATTTTTTTTAAGCACATTATAATGAATTTTTGTTTCTTTATATTTTGATAGATTATTTTAAAGATTGATTGGCTTTGAGTTGAGTATAATGGTAGTAATTCCACATTGAGAAGGGAATTATCTAGATTTTGGGCAATTGATTCTTTGAAAATAACGTGACTAACTAGAGAGCCATATATTCTTCCTAAGCATATTGAACAAGCATTTTTTATAAAAACCATGATGCTCATCCTTGGTGGCAAGTCATTCATGTTCGACCTAGAGTTCAATCATTGTTTGAACACTTTATTGTTACAGAAATCGAAGAAATTCATGTTGATGATTCATCATCAGATATTGATATATATCGACATCTTAAAGAGAAATTAGAATCGTTTTACATGACAACGATAACAATGTACTTGATGAAGACAATAATACTCTACATGTTGATTCTACTGATGATGAAGAAGAATTACCAGAAATCAATATTAGTCCATCAATAAATGATGTCATTTATGAGAACACAGATTTAACAATAGAAGAAATAATAGAAATCAATAACGATAATCATGAAGATGAGACTATATTGATATCTTACCAATATGATGGTAATAATGAAAACACATGAGTAGATTATATAGTAGATCTTACTCTAGATATCGAATGTTAACTTGAATCATTTTAATGGGTATCAGACAATAGGTTCTCCTTTATTCAACTAGAATATAGGTGAATCCCACCACAGAGATGAAAACATGTTCTTTTAAGTTAGAACATGAAGCTCAGTGGTATGCCTAAGATTTTGTATATAGATTTATTTTCAAGGATGAAATTTCTCTCATGTATATATGCATATGTGTGTGTATATATATGTGCATTCATGTGTGTTAAATGTATATAGATGTTAGTATGCACATATTTATGTTTCATGTGTATATATGTGTGTGCATGTGTGTGATATATGTATGCATATGTTAGCATGCACACGTGTATGTATGCATGTGCACACAATGCGATATATACAAGAGTGTTTATAATTGCATATGCATGAATATGTATGTGTATATGTAAGCATGTATGTGTGAAGTGTATGTATCTATATGTGTGTTTTATATATATGTATGTGTATATATATTATGTGTATATATCTTTATATGTATTATGGTCCTCATTGATTCGAATAGCTATATACAGAGGTATAAGGTTGGGAGGAGAGGCATCTCTCCAATATGTGGTGGGAGTACTAGATGCAATGTGTATATATAAATTCAACCATATGGCAAACACATATGTGTATGGAAGTACGAAAAAAGTATGGTTGAAAATACCATACATGCATAGAACTTTATATATATATATATATATATATATATATATATATATATATATCTTTCTATCTCTTCCCTTTCTCCCTCTCTCTCATTCTGGTTCTCCTTCTCCTTCCAACCATCTTTCAATTTTATACACGATAAGGTGCATTTTTATAGTTATGAGGTGTATACATATTCATATGGACATGAGAGCAAATCTTTGCTTTTAATACTCCAGGGATAGCAAGGAATGAGAGCAAACCTTCACTATTAATACTCTAGGGATAGCAAGGAAAGCTTTGAGCATTAGGGGAAAAAATGAACCCTCTATGGGCCTTTTGGATTAAGGATTGATTAGTGATCCACCAATGAGGAGAGAGCAATGGACATAGTCTAGTTTCTTAATCTACTAGACTAGGACTATGCTTCCCTTGGTTTTTCCTAGTCAAAGGCTTCAAAACCACTACAATTTCATGGGTTTTTTGGAGAGAGTGGTTTTGTATTTCAAAGCTTTGAATCTCAACATTGGATGATCCAAGATATCTAAGGGTTGATATGATCTTCAAAAAGTCAAGGCGGGATTGATTGTAGACCCTTGGATCAAACAAGGATCAAGGGCTCTGTGTACCTAAGTCAAGAAGACTCAAGGACTTGTGCCAAAGAGACTAAACCTCATTTGCAACACAAGTGCATATAGTGGGAAATTGACACATGCTTATATGTCAATCCGACCAAACGACCTAACCAAGTGTATGAAGACATGTGCACACATGATGGAAAATGAAGTGGTTCAGCTCATATGCATAAGAAAAGACTAGTCCACCTCTCAGGCTCACTGAAAGACTCAAAGTGTCTGCCGCGATACCTCTTACAGCAGTTTTTAGTAAATCAATGATTTCTCCCAGCTCCTAGCTTTGAATATATTCAGTAGGGTACTCATTTTGAAGCTCTCGATGAGACGCATCTAGTGGAAGTGGTTTCACTCGATTCTGACAACCCTGCTTCAAGTTACAACCAAAATAGTGAAAGGTGGGAAGTACCCACACTCACACCACAACTCCTACAAGCTCACACACACACTACAGGAGCTCAAAAACAGTGAGGAGGGGTAGACAATAGTCCCACACACACATTCCAAGCATTACACACACATAGAAGATCAAAGAGAATATGGAAATCTGCAGGAAAGAGGCAAATTCGAGATTTTGAAGCTCTCCTTGTTCACAATAGCAAAAAGTACTTACAAAGAGTCACCAAGTGACTTATATACATGTGCCCTAAATTTGGTCCTTTCACACAAGAGACCATCACTTTATTACTAAAAAGTGAATTTCCTACTAATTCACAAGGGATATTTTACAATAGGATGGGATTATGCAACTAGAGGACTCCTCTAGTGCATTTACAAGGCTTGAGGGAATTCTCTAAGACTTTGAAGAAGAAAAATCATGCCCATTAATTTGAAAATTTTGGGGCTCTTCTTTTGTGCTTCTTTGCTCTGCAACACTCTCCCCCTCTTTGTCTCTGTCGTCCCTTGACAGGCTTTACCTCTTGTCCTTAGCTTGTTTAAGAGTTCTGAATACACGCACCCAGCGGTCGAAGCGGCAACAAGGACTGTCAGACAATTGGTTATCTTATCCGAGGTATGTCCTTTGCTTCAGTTTGCCCCTTGGTATTCCTTATATCACTAGTCTGGGTTGCTGTATTCAATCGAGCTGCCATGCACGCCATCAATGACTAAGAATGTGATGTTCTTAGTCACCCTCTTCAACTTTTCAACCTCTGTCTCTTTCTAACTATTGGTCTTCTGATTTGTCTTTGTCTTCATACACCTGACCTATTGTATTGCTTTGAGCCTGTTTACTTTGTTGACAACGCATGCTATTAGTGGAAGGATTACTACCTGCCAATTATTGTCTTGCACTTCTTCATGTATAGTTCTTGGCCCTGGTCCGTCCTTCCCATGAAATGTCCTGGTTCTGATTGATCTTTAATTCCAATCCTCAGGACCTGGATGATTCGCGTTGTTGCCTGATGCGTGCCCCTGTGGAGCTTTGGGCAGAGGGTGGTTCTTTCATTTTATGATCTTTATTCTTTATTCCGCAGTTCTTGACTTTGATCTTCTTCTTCTTTTCTTCTTGCTTGATTCCCCTTCCACACGTCCCTCCTCCTAAACTCTGTCGTCCCCGACAGGCTTTTTATGGCGACGTGAATAGGTCTGTATGGCTGCTTGCTCTCTTTGATTCAACAAATTGGTGTGACATATCATAAACTCTTTCCACTGGCTTGACTTCACTCCGTCCTCTGGTGCTTGTCGGTGATCCGCAAAAAAGCTGGTTTCATAAGCCACCAGGCGTGCATTAAGATTTGAAGTCATTTTGACGAAAATTTCAGAATCTATTTCAAAGAAGCCAGTGAAAAATGCTTCTTCAAAAGTCTACATATATGTTGACGGCAAAAACATAAGTCGAGAATAATATGCCATAAGTGTTAAGCGACTCGGAATGGTAGAAAGATAAAAAATGAGTGCTTCGGATCCTTGCGTAATGCCGATAAAGTTCAAAAATGTATATTTTGCATGCTGAAAGACTTTGATTATAGTAAGGATCATACTAAAAATTCTATTCGTCATTTTGACCGCTAAATCCGGCACAGCCGAATATCTTGCGATCCAAAATTCCATTGTTTTTACCATGTACTCTTCCGTTGGTAGGTAGTTATGTGGTGGACTAGGTAACAGTGGATAATTCAGCCATTGATTATTTATGCTTCCCTGGCGCTGACCTTCCCAAAATTGCATCCAAGAGCGTCTGCGGGGTACGGGGCAAAATGATGGATTGACTTGAAGCACGTATGGTGAAGCTTCCCATTGTACCCGCAATGTAGGGTTCTTTTCCAATAGTTTCCGCCTCCATATGGGATCAGACTTTTCGAATTCCTCTTGAGTATACTTGAATGTATCTTGGCTAAACTGGAGGTTGGTGTCCGGATCCTTATTCGTCATAGTCTTTATATAGTATCGTGTTTGTTCTTTAAGGAGGCCATATGGTACGTTGAAAGGCTTCAAAATTTGATCCAGATTTTTGCTTGCTATTTTGGCCTCTTTCATTACCTGAATTATCTGATCTTTGAATTAAGCAGTAAGCTGGGACACCAGTAGTGCCCTTTCTGGTCGGCTCAGTTCTGCAATGTCTCGAGTATTATGTTCAATTTGGACCTCCTGTTCCTCCCTTATTGGTGAATGATGTGAGGGGGGAGAGAGAGGACGTACCTCAGTCTCCTCAGTAGCCGCGGTAGATTGTGGAACTACTGGTGTCCCCTCAGCTGACTTCTGCTTGAGCTGCTCTCTCAACTGCGTTATGATCTCCTCTTGTTGCTTAATTTCATTTTTGGCTTTAGCAATAGTTTCCTTGTTTTTGAGCATCTCTTTAGCTACCACATCAAGGTGATCAGTGTCTTCTTTACATTGCATAAGGTAGCGATTCTCAGCTTTTTTCCATTTAGTTCTTAGAGCCACAGTGTCATCCATATACCTCTTTTCCCATTTGGCAATGGTGGTTTGCTCTTGCTTGAGCTGATCTTCATACTTAGCTATCTTGGCTTCCAATTCTTTGATATCCTTTTTTTGGCCCCCCTTGAACTTCTACTGGCTGATCTTCATACTTAGCTATCTTGGCTTCCAATTCTTTGATATCCTTTTCTGGCCCCCCTTGAACTTCTACTGAGAAGAGCTGTCATGAGCTCTTTGTTTCGGTTCCGTAGGTTTTCTGCCTCCTCCATGTATACCTTTATTTGTGATTCTAGTATTTTACTCCTGTCGTTCATTCGTGCCCTCTCAGCTTCGCTAGCTTCATATTTCTTTTGTACCTCTTGCAGTTGTTCTTTTAATTTGGCATTTTCTGTCATCACATCGTTGCACTGCTGTTTGGCTTCTTGGATTTCCTTTTCTTTATTTTTTATGTGCTCTCTTTCTAATTTTAATTCTGCCGAAAGATTCTTACCCCTTTCTTGAAGCTCATGCTTGTCCTTCATCGCTTGATCATAGTCTTCATCAGCCTCAAGCATTAATTGTTGTGTGTCCAGTGCAGTTCTGGTCATGTCCTGCACCACAGGCTTGAGCTGAGCGATGTCGACATTCAACCATGTCCTAGGTATGCTTGGAGCTTCTCCGGTTTGTACATCTTTTCCTTGCTCGACATGAACAGTTTCGTTGTGTGGTTGTCTAATTTGTAATTGTATGTTTTGTACTTTTTCTTCTTCATCCAAATCAATAGCTTTTGTGGCACTCCCTTGAAATGTGACATCCATGGGGGAGGGTTCTGCCACGACCCTAATTGGTGTGAAGGGCTCCTCTTCTTCTAATGTCACTGCTTGAGTCTCTTTCTTGAGTATCTTGATTGACACCTCGCTTATGGGTGTTGCCTCTTGGATAGGGATGATGGAAGTCTCATTGATTTTGATGACATGTGTCCCTTCTTGGTTTGCCTCCTTGCTTTTGGTGTCTCTAGTGGGGTGGACAGAGTTGTCATTTACCTTTGTTCCTTCGTATGCTTCCGCGTAGTCAACTGCATTCAACTCCTCCCATTGTCCATCATCTTTTGATTCACTTTGAATGTCCACATTCAATAATGAAGTGTCAGGGTCTTCTTGTGCATCCGAAGATGAGCTTGAATTATCCAACCCGATTTCTCTGTAACGGTGTACTTTTGTGAGTTTCTTTTTCACTTGCATCTCTTGGTGGGCCTGCTGATAATGGTGCCCTTGCACTGGTAAATTGACTTGCCCTTCTGTATATTGATGTGTTTCTTCCAGGGCCCTAGTTAAATCTTCCTCTGTAATTGGCATGTACTCTTCAATCGTTTTCTTTGGAAGTACGTGTGTCCTTTTTGTGGCTGAAACTTCCTCTTCTACTTGCTTGACTTCCCTGAGTCTCTTCGTGCCTCTTATTCTGGGTTGAGAGCTAGTTCCCTCCTCTTCCACTATCTTGACTCCTCTTTTCTTTTTAGGAATAGTGGCGACTTTGGCATACTTCGCCATAGCGGTTGATGATGGCATTTCCTGCAGGTGCTCTCTAATACCTAAAGCATGGTAAATCAATATTGTCAGAGCGATGCTGCCATTGAGGAACTTCTTATTGTTCCATTGCTTCTTTGCCTCGAATAGTCTTTCTTGTATGTAAGGAGTCAGATTGATTTGATTTCCAATCTGCTTGATTGCATGTGAGAGCAGTTGGACAATTATCTTCTGAGGGGCCGTATACCGATGCATATTTGGGAAGCAGAAGTGCTAGTGGATGAGCCTGACTTCCTCTTCTATGTCAACTCTGTTAATGTCTGTGAATGTTCGGGTCTTGGCCCCACGACTCCCTTCTTTTACGACAGTGCTACCGTTCTTCTCCCATCCAAACGCTTCCGTCAATGGCTCCATGAATCGTTTAACTCTGCATCCACTTATGTAGTTAGGAAGAATGTCTCCATCTAAGGTGGCAAAATCAACTACTCCACTAGTAGAGATCCTATTGATGATCAGAGGTCCATATTCGCGTTTTTGTAACTTCTTGGCATGTTGCTTTAAGGTGTACACCAAGACTAAGTCTCCTTCTTTAAGTCCCTTGTCTTTTATATGTGCATCGTAATATGCCTTTTGTCTTCTCTTGGCTGCATAGATTCCTACTACCGCTTGTAACCTAGTTTCATGTAACTTCTCGATTTAGTCTAGTTGTTGGGACAATTCATGTTTGTTCCACTCATACTATTGGGCTACTCTCAATGTTGGGATTAAAAAATCAATTGGCAAAATTGCATTCTGCCCGTACACTAAATTGAATGGGGTAGTTCCAATGGCAGTCTTGTATGCTACTCGGAAGGCCCAAATTGCACGATGCAATTGTTTGTCCCAATCAGACCTCCCATTATTGACAATCTTTGTCAATACTGTACATAATACCTTGTTGGAACTTTCCACTTGACCATTGGCTTGGGGATGGTATGGGGCTGATTTTTTGTGGATCACTAAAAATTCATTCATTAAGGATTCGATTACTTCATTAAGGAAATGCGTTCCTAGTTCACTCACAATCTCAATTGGTAATCCGAAACGAGTGAATATATGCTCAAAAAGGAACTTAGCAATGTTTTGAGCATCGTTCTTTCTAGTAGCCTTCGCTTCTACCCATTTTGTCAAGTAATCAGTGGCTACTATGATGTACTCAGCATGCGATCCTTTGGCTGGTGGATTAATGGGTCCTATAAAGTCAATACCCCATTTAGAGAATGCTCTCGCACACACCATAGGTCTCAATGGCATGTCATCTCTCCGAATTGGGTATTTAGCCCTTTGACATGTTTCACAACTTCACACATATGTTTCAGCGTCCATATGTAAAGTTGGCCACCACAAGCCTACAAAGAGAATCATTTTTGTTGTTCTGTCGGCTGAAAAATGACATCCTGCTGCACCAGCGTGTGCCATCTCTAATATGGGTAAATACTCTCCTTCATGAACACATAATCGTAATTGGTTGTCAAGTTTCTTCCCATGAGAACATAGTCTTTGCTCATCTCCTCTAGGGATCGTTTTCTAGCCAAGCTAACTCCTTCCTCATGTTCTCTTGTCTTTAGGAATTTCACTAATGTTTTGCTCCAATTGGGTGCTATCGTTGAGAAAGGTATGGACGCATGATCCTCCCGGATTGTTTCCTGGCATTCTGCACAATTACTTACGTAGTCATGGACATCCTTGGGCATGTCCGGCCAGTATACTCCTAATCTCTTTAATTCCCTGATGGTTCCATGAGTTGCTCGGTGTGTTCTCCATTTGTTTACATGTGCTTGTTCAATTAGCTTCGTTTGTTTGTCCTCCTGGACACATCTTAGCAAAACTCCATTGGGTTCCTTATAGTACGCACTTCCCGCGATAATATGCAAGTTTCTTGATTGTAGAATTTCCTTTCTGTTATCCTTATTGATTGAATGTTGTGGGCCATGGGTGAGTATAGGAATTAATTTCTCTGCTCACTTTGGACAAACTTCCAGATTGAATAAATACGTGTCTGGGAGATCATCGAGCACTCCACTTGGTGGTTCTCCATGTGTTAACCTTGAAAGATGATCCGCTCTTACATGGGTGTTCCCCTTTTTTACTATCACTTCAAAGTCAAACTCCATTAATAGTAAGAATCATCTTACTAATCTTCCCATGTTACAAGGTTTATTGACTAAGTACAGTAAAGCCTGATGGTCTATGAAGAACTTGAATTTGTTGGCTAAGAGATAGTGTCTAAATTTCTTCACTGCATAGACCATTCCTAATCCTTCTCGCTCGGTAGTGGTATAATTCCTTTCAGCTTGATTCAGTTGTCTACTTGCATAGGCAATTGGATGATCTAATTTTCCTTCATCAGCTGGTTGGGCTAAGATACATCCTATTGCGTAGTTAGAAGCATCAACATGAATATGAAAAGGCTTATTCCAATTAGGCATTTTCAGAATTGGAGCCGTGCTAAGCCTCTTCTTCAACTCATTGAATGCTCTCTCACATTCCTCTGTCCAAGTGAATTGAGTTAATAGCCCATACAGAGGTTTGGCTATTATGGCATACATGTGGATAAAGCGATGGTAATATCCACAATGTCCCATAAATGCTTGCACCTCTTTTGCGTTCTTTAGTCTAGGAAGCTCTAAGATGACCTTAATCTTGTCCTCATCCATGGATATTCCATTCCTAGAGACTATGTGTCCGAGGATTTTCCCTTGTCTCACCATGAAGACACACTTCTCTGGGTTTAAACAGACTCTGTACTATCTACATTTATTAAATATCTTCCTCAATTCAAGAATATGATCGTGTCTTTGATTGGAGTAAGTACATAGGTCATCTACATATACTTCCATGCTCTTTTTCAAAAACTTCTTGAAAACATGACACATCAATCCTTGGAAAGTAGCTGGTGCATTAGTGAGTCCAAAAGGCATCACTATAAAAGCATAGACTCCCCATTCGATCGCGAATGCAGTCTTATGTTGATCCTCAGTAGCAATAGGTACTTGATTGTATCCTGAGAATCCGTCTAAGAAGCTATAGACTTCTTTTCCTGCGACCCTTTCCAATAGATGGTCAGTAATGGGTAGTGGGTAAATGTCACATATGGTGGCTGCGTTCACTTTCTTCAAGTTAATGCACACTCTCAATTTTCCGTTTTTCTTAGGCACAACTACTAATGGCGATACCCACTCCGTGTGTTCTATCTCATATATGAATCCTACCGCTAGTAACTTGTCTATTTCTTCCTTAATTTTAGTAGCATAGATCTCGTTGTACGTATAAGGGTGTTGTTTTGATGGTTTTGCATCTGATGTCATTGGTATCGTATGAGAACAAATCGAGGGTTCCACGCCTTTGAGATCCTTATATGTCCATGCGAACATGTCTCGATATTCTTGGATCAGTTGTATGAGTTCTTCTTCCTCTTCGACTGATACGTCTTTGCCTATGTATGTGCATCATTCTTCTCCGTCTTCCACTGTTAATATAATTTTTTTGTTTGTTCTTTGTTGTTGTACGCTTCTCCGTCTCGGGCCTCTCGTTTAGGCATTTGAATGGCTACCTTTCGCTCTTCTACTTCGTATCTTTTAAAATGTTCAGGAACTTCGAACAGATCTGGGTCTGGTCCAGTTTTACTCATTTCGGCTTCTTGTTCTTGTACTAGGGGAGTGGCTTCTATTGCTAAGATCTTTGTCGGTTCCTGTTTCTCTTTGGTTTGAATGGTGTCTAGATAGCTCTCTTTGGAATCGAATTTTGGTTCCACTTCGATACTCTCATATTCCTCCTTCCACTCTTTTTCCAAGATTTCCCCTTCTTCCACTTCTTGAAGGACAACCATATAAATATTTACATCATAGCCTTCCTCTTCTATGCACTCATTCATTGTCAAGACTTCCTCATTTACGCACACGTCTAAGGTTGCTAGGATTTCCATCCATCCATGCGGTTCGAAGGTTTCATCTAGAAAGATTTGAGGCATGTACCTTGGGTCCTCTACCGGTCTGTAGTTAGGATGTCCTATTGGCCATATCTGTCTGTTGTCTTCTTCTTTCTTGGCTTCCTTACACATCCATAACTGAGCATCCTCGTGTATCCATGATTGTTCGCTCGATCCAGCACTATGAATGGATAGGTCATCTTCCTCCTTGTGTATGGGATTCCACTGTAGGGGAGGAACATCCCGATAAGCAAACGTATGCAAGTTTATCTTGGTTGTATTTCCTTGATGTTGCAAGTATAACGAATCTCTTCTCCAGTCTTGCACTACCCGCATTTGTCTCATGAAGGGTCGTCCTAATATCATTTCGTAGTTGTTCACTTTTTCGAACTTACAAATGGCTAATGTGTGTTCAGATTCTACTCCATAGGTAGTCAATTTGATTCTTTCCAGTATTCCTAAGGGTTTCTCCACATGACCATCTGCTAATTGGAGCTTCATGCATGTGGGTCGTAAGGTAGGTTTGCCCCATTTCTCCCAAATCTCCTTGGTGGCGATTCCTACCCCGGCTCCCGTGTCTAATATAGCCTTGGTCATGTACCCATTGTATGTGATAGGTAGACATGTATTACCTTCATCCCATTCACTAAACTCTCCCAGTTTATCAACTGGGATTTGTATTTTAGATGTGTTCTCGTCTCCCTTTCCTTCCTTTTCTTCCTTCTCTTGCCCTAATTCTAATTGACTCGCTAATTGCCTCCATAATTGTGGTTTTACCTGAAGTAATTCTTCCACTGTTAATTTGCATTGTACTTTTGTCTTCTTTAATTGTTAAATTGTGTGAACTCTTCTCTGACTTCCCTTTTCCTTTTCCATGTACTATGGGTGCTCGTATTATCATGGATTCCTTTTCGTATTCTCCCACGTAATTAGGCAATGTTGAAATGCTCTGGGTTTCTTCTCTATTTCTATCGAGTCTCGATACTTCCTCATACACTTCCTCCAGGTTGGGGTTTGGTTGATAAACTTCCATGTCTATTTCCTCAAAAGGAGGCTTCGATACTCCATTTTTCTTCCATTGTTCTTCTCGGATTCTATTCCATAACTCCTTTGGCCATTATGCCTCTAAGTCAGGTATGGTTGACAGTGGTTCATCCTGGGTTCTAGTTCGCTCGCGCTTGTCATCCTTCCCTCTATGTTCTTTATCCCAGGCTCCGATGTGTTCTTTATATTGATTATCTGTTATTCTCGTCTCTGGTAGGGTTGGAATAATCTTTTCTAGGGTAGCTTGTGCAACCTCTATAAGCTTTCGACATATTGCAAGCCTTTCTTTTTCTAACTCTCCTTGTGGGTAAAGTTTTTCATGTTGCTCTACATTCGGTCCAGTCTTAATTCTAGCTTGGTAAGCTTTCAGCCAGATGTCTAGGTTGTCGGGTTTTGGGTCAGCTAAAATGGATCCTGGTTTCTCTACTTCTTGGATAAGCGGTGGAATGGGTACTTCTTTTTGAATTTCCTATTTTTTTTGTTCTTTCATACTTCTGGTTTGTTTCTTATTATCTTGACTTTTGTTTTTCATCCATTTGTCTTTGATTTTTTCTCTTCTTTCCTTCCATTTCTGTGCTTTAATGTTCTGGGTACTCTCACGTGGGTCCTTCGAATCTTCAATCATTCGGTTTTTGAGACTTTCCTTCGTAGTGTCTTCTTGTTCCCGATCTGGTTGGTTTCCTTTTCGTTCTTTTGTTTGAGCCCGCGTAATGGCCTTTAAAGGCACGGTGTACCCCTTATCACTTCCCGGTGCTTCTATCACTTCGATTACATTAACAGGTGTTGTATCCTGGGTTTTATTAGGATTTCTCAGACAATCTCTAAAAAGATGTTCCTTTCCACAATCATTGCAGTACCCCTCCCAAGTCCTAGGGGGTGGTGGATTATAAGGCTGAGGACATTCTCTAATAAAATGGTCTCCTCCATATCTATAACATGGTCCTCTCGGCACAGGTGGTCTAATGGGTGGTCTCATGGGTGGTTGTGCTTTAGGCGCAGTATACATCAAAGTCGCTACCTCCGTTCCATAAGCCTGATCATAACCACCATATCCAGAGTAAGCCGAATCATATGCTGATTCATACTCTAACATGTTGGCTTCATAGGGATAATAATCTTCTGAGGTTAGCTCATATCTAGGGCTTGCTGATTCTACATTGATCATCGTCGATGCTGGCACTATGGCTCTTTCCAAGTTTTCTTCTGGCTGAGCATACTTCACAGGTACCACTTGTTGAGGTTGTGACAGTTGTGGCCCTAACACTGGTTGGGGTGGTGGATATGGTGCTTTCTCATAAGGTCTCGGTGCTCCTACTAGTGTTGGATAGGGATTGTATCTGGGCATCTCTCTGCCAGGTTCTCTTGGTGGATACCCGTATGGTCGATACTATGGTGGTTGTAAGGGGCACGACTGCCTATTGAATGGACAGTTTTTTGTAGTGTGGTTGGTGTATTTTTGTTCTTGGCAGTACAGGGCAATTCCTTGTTGGTGCTGTCTGTTGTATGGATATGTCTGGTGTGCGCCAGTCCCTCCTCGCACACACGTGTGTGGGGTGATCTCCTCCACATAGGCTACACCTTCGTAACATGGGCATCCCTAAGGCTGGGTGTGGGTAAGTTCTTTGTCCCTGGACTCCTAGTTTCTTTGCTAGGAGCTCAGCTAATTCTTCCATATTACTAGAGTTGGATGTAATGGTACTCCGAGAGTCTTCTGATTAGTGGGGCTTGGCGTGCTCTTGAGGTCCTCAGCTAGATTGTCTTCTAGATCAATGCACTCTTGAAGACACTCACTTAGGGTTTGTAGCCTCTTCACGTAAACTAGTGTTCTTAGGGTTCTGTTCGTGAGTCCATCCAAAAATAATGAGATCATTTTTTGCTGAGTGGGCCTCTTGACAGCTGGGCATCTATCAACATATTGATTGAATCTCCGGGCAGCTGTTTTCACTGTTTCATTAGGGTTCTGATTAAAACTATGGATTAAAGATGCAGAATTGTGTTTAATCCCTCTCTTAGTGAATTCCCCAATGAGTTCTTGAAAAAATTGCTCCATGTTTCCAAATTGATTAGGATCTAATGGTTGGAACCAAGTCAGAGACGTTCCTATGAGGGTGAGTCCAAAAGACTCATACTGCACAAAGAAGTCGTCTACTTGTTCAGCCCTTAGGACTTGTTTAAATTCAGCAATGTGATCATAGGGTTCTCCTAATCCTTCATAATGATTTCTTACACATTTGGCCACTTGGATAGGTCTCAGTCTTCTCATAGGTTCTAGCGGTCTAGGCATTACAGGAAAGGCAGGAATTGCTGGTCTAACTGGGGGTATTCTAGGCTGCCCTCCTACTGGTGGTCCTGGTCTTACTGGTGGTCGGTACTGATTCCCTATTCCTGGGTGGGTCTGATTGTTTGTTTGCACTCCTGGAGTTGCAAATTGTACATGAGTATGGTTTGGACCACTCCGTTGGCTAGTTTGTCCTGACATGGTGTGTTCTGTCTCTTGTTGATTTCCAAAGGGGTTCTGCGAAGTAGTTGCCTGATCTCTTTGAGGGAATACAGGCAACCCCATGTATTTCAATCGAGCTCTGTCTAAGGCGCTAATCAACCAATATCTTCTCTGATTTTTGTCTAGGTATGTGATTCTAGTTTCGTCTTCTGGATCCTTCAGCTCATAAAATGTCATAGGGCTTTCTTCTCTTCTTGGAGCCGGTAAGTCTGTTTGCAGCAATACCTCTGATCCATGGATCATATAAACTTCCAATAGGTAGTCATCTTGAGGTATCAAGTCTCCTCTCAAGACTCGTTTTACTTGGGATCTACCTCTAGGGGTCGTCACTAGCTCCTCAGGGTTTGGTATTCCTGTGTTTTCTTGTTCCACTAACTCTCCCCTTTCATTGATCATTTCAGGAAATTCAGTCACTATGTATATGTGACCTACCTTGTCCATGTATGCTCCTCCTTTGTACTTAACAGCAGGTCTAGGCACGATCGTGGCATCCATAGAGGTTACCATCCTAGCCACTGATCTGTTTAAGCCATCCAGGTAGATGGGAATCTCCTCGGCATTAGTAGAAACATACTGTAAGGAGGTACGGTACTCTCCCTCAATCGCGGTCATGAAGTGTCTATTTGGAGCTGGACCATGCATGTCTTCTGAGGCCATTGGTATCTCCTCCTCGAAGTCACTAGAGGTATTTGAATAGACAGAGTGGTGACTGACCTGGGTAGCACTTCCTACAGAAGATATGACACTTCTTTGGCTACTTAGCACTCTCCCAAACCTCAAGTTCATTCACCCTCCTGAGGCTCTCTAGGTCTCTAAATCTCTCCTTGAGTGGCTCTTCAAATGCCTTAAGTATGCCCTAAAAAATACTACAATAGCTCTGGACTATACCACTTCCAGGCGATACTGCACTAGGCGATACTACTTTGGCCACGATACGATACCAGAAATCTAGGTGATACAATACTTGGAGTAGCAGACGATACGATGCTGCGCTTGGATGCGATACGATACCTGGGATTCTCACGATACGATACCAAACTACCCGACGATACGATACCACTTCTTGGACAATACGATACCAAGAAGGAGGCGATACGATACCTCAATAATAGCCGATATGATACCGCAACTGGGAAATGATACGATACCAAATTGGTATCTCGATGCGACGCGTGAAAATGAGACGATATGATACCAACAGTCCTCGCGATACGATACCTGAGAACTGAGGCGATACGATACCGATCCGTTCACACGACATGATACCAATGCAAGTGGCGATACGATATTACCAGCTTGCACGATACGATATTAGAATGAAGGGACGATACGATACTTGGTATGGTATCACGATACTAACTAGGACATGTCACGACACAATACTTCATGGGTTGACGATATGATACCAACAGTTGTGCGATACGATACTGCAAAACCCGCACGATACGATACTGGAGTGGTATCGCGATACTAAACTGGGAAGAGGGCGATACGATACCAAAAGTGGACCGCGATACGATGCCACTTTGGCAAAGTAAGATCGTGATACCAACCCGGCGATACGATACCACGAGTGGTATCGTGATACCAAGGCTGGTGACCGACGATACGATACTTCGGCGAGTATCGCGATATAAGGGAATTTTTGGTATCGCGATACCAAAAACTCAACCGATCACGATACTCAAGCCAAAATACCTCCAAATGCAAAAATTTTTGCACTTGGTGTGCCCTAGATTTTTGCACTTGGTGCAAAACATCTGTTTAGTTGGATCATCCGCTACGTTCTTACTGGCTTTCAGCCATTCCAAGTCTTCTGTAAATCCTCCAACTTTATGCTCTAGTTGCAGGGCCATCGCAATAACAGCATCCAATGTCATTGCACCCACACAGCGCATGATCATGATTTGTTTAAGCTGCGGACTCAGTTCGTTAATGAACCATTGGGTTATAACATCCTCTGGTAGATTAGCGTGTGTCGGAGGCAGCTGCCTTAAATGAGTTCGAAACAATGTTGCGTATTCCTGAAAAGTTTGATGTGGTTTCTACCGATTGGTCTGCAAATAGTCAAAGATTTCAGTAGGATTTTTCTTCAACCAGAACCTCTATAAAAATGCATCCCTTACAGCATCATAGTTAACGAAATGATTAATATCATACTCAGTCAACCATCTAGCTGCTTCATGAACTAAGGTGGCCTGAAATACGATCGCCTTGTACGCCAGATCGGGTGGATGATTCAGCACTGCATAGCTTATCTCAAAGGTGCGCACATGTGCATCAGGGTCATCACCCGGGAATCCACCGAACTTGGTGTAAGTCACTCCTGTTGGAACCGGTCAAACTGGTATAATTGGTTGCGGCTGCTGCTGTTGCTATTGCTGAAACTGCGGTTGCGGCTGTGGGGGTGTCTGCTGCTGAGACTGTGAACCACTCATAGTGCTATTGTCAGTAGTGTTTTTGTTATTTGTCTGTTGAGGAGGTGTCTCTTGTCCTTCCGAATCTGTGTTGTCCGACTGCTCACCTTCCGATTCAAAAAGGGTGTTGAATCTCTTACTTATCTCCAAATCGAATAACCTGTCCTCAGCCTTGGTATCGAAACTAGAGAGGCTTGCCCCAAACAGTGGAGAACGTAATAAAGGTCCACCATGTAGTACTGCATTGTCACCAAAAAACTTCAAATTCCCACTAAATGGTACCAAAATCCCACCGGAAGTTATCGAACTTTCGCCGCACCAGGTTATCTTTTCACCGGAAATGATCTCACTTGGTAACACAACTTTATCACCGAAAGTAGTTAGATTCTGACCAGATACTGTCGACCCAATTGCGCACTGCGTCTCTGTACACTCAGAAGTCACTAGACCTTCATCAGAACGTACCGGAATCACACCGGAATCAACTGGAATCTCATCATGTGTCACCGAACTAGTACCGGAATCACTGCTATCTGGCTCCGATCCTTCGACAACTGGGCTTAAATGACCTGCACTTCTACCACCTGGGGGTGTCCCTAATAGATTTGGAACTGCCCAGGGATCCTGATCTCTCCTATACTTCGGATAAGACTCGCCGGACCGAGTAACCGGCATATATCACCTCTGCACCGCTTGCCTTACGCACTACTCTACCTTTACTAATTATCCTCAATCTATTGCCATCTTCCCACAGACGGCGCCAGTGTTAAAAGGGGAACTTACGCCACGTCCGCTTTTAATCTCTTTTGGGTTCTTGGGGATGGTAGGGGTCTGACAATGCAGAGGCCCTTTATCATATTTTCCCAACTTAACTATCAAATTAAGGAGCACGCTACTATCCAGTATAACTTCTTCTACACCGTATCACTGTTCGTATTTTGGTTATTCCTTACACCGTATTTAACACACGAATTAATTATCACAGTCGCACAGACTTATTAACGTGAACATAACATTACTGTGTTAATAAAGAATTACTGTGAGTCAACAAAGACAGAGTGATAGTACTCAGAATATCTGTAATCTGCACTACGACGTCTCCGCAAGGTCGCAAATCACCCAGACAGATAGCCTGGCGATCCCGTCTCCTCTCGCACCGGAGAACACCATAATGTCTCTTCATTAATGAATAAAAGAGTTACATCACTTCGCTACGCCCTTTCGATGCGTGCGGTATATGAAAATATAAAAGTTACATTGTGCCAATCCGGCGGCCTAACAATACATACATATAGACATACATACACACACACATACATACATACATGCATGCATATATACATACATACATACATACACATACATACAGACATACATACATATAGACATACAAACATACATACAACCAATGAAACAAACAAACATACATACATACATACATACATACACACATAGATATGTATGTATGCATTATGAATTACAAAAAAATGCACATCGATGTTTATATTGATATGCTCTAGAGATGTATTATCGGATTTCGAGATCATATCGTCCTTATCAAGAGTGCTGGAATGCTCATTTTGTTACATCACTCAATAATATCTATTAGGGTTTCTCCTATGTAACTTTCTTTACACATTGCGACATATTTTTATCTTGTATGAGAAGTCATTAATGTTTATAGACTTTTGTAAAAGAATAAGTCTTTTATTCTTTCCTCCATTCTTCTTCTTCGTGAGTTTTATTACTGTAGAAGAGATCTCTATTCTCCTTCTTTCCTCTTGAGCAAAACAGTATAAGAGAACGTGTGGTTGCATTGGGTATTAGTGTTAAAATATTTTGAGAAACAACCAATTTTTAGCACCATGGTACAATCACTAGCCAAGGCTAAGAACAATGATGTGTTTTTTGTGTTGTCCATTGAGGATCAGCTTAATGGTTCTAACTACCCAATATGGTAATACGTGTTGCAAATTGTACTAGTTCCAAATGGATTTTTTAATATGGTACAAGATGTTGAAATATGTCTTATCACAACTATAAATGTTCAAAATGTACCTAGTTGAGGTGGTGTTGAAGATGCTACAATTTTGAGAGCTTGCGTATAAGTTCTTGTTTTGAGTCCACTATGACACATCAATGCATGATTGTTATATGTCAAGTGTGGACTTGAATGTTTGGTACTTTGATAGTAGTGTGGACATGAATGTTTGGTACTTTGATAGTAGTGTGGACTCTTAAAGTAATTTCTTCATGACACAAGCCTATCCTAATTGATGTACTACCACATGTACAAACAATTCCTCATATCCTCTCATGGGAGATTGAAAAATCATCCTTATTGTTGCTCATGGTAATACATTCACATTGTCAAATGTGAGAAGAATCGATTTTCACTATCAAGACGGTTATCGTTATTATCCATGTGAAAAGCCAAATGTCCATCAGACACTTTTTTATATGTTCTTTAATAAAACATATAGTGTCCTGGTCAACAACAGATTGTAAGTTTGATTGCATTTGTAAGAGCCAAGAAATCTGTGTTCATGCCCTCTTTGTACTATGTTTTCTATGTATTCTATAGGCTTTGTGCAGAGTACTATGTGTGGCATCTACACCTAGATTTTGATGTTGAGTGTATCATCGTGGAGCTCTCAAGAAGGAGAGTCCATTGAGGTGCATCCCTATCAAAATACTTCACAAGATAGCTTTGGACATTGTTGTCACTTGATGGGTGCCCCTTGATCCATGATCTTACATAGTTGTATATTGTGTAACATGCCCATCAGGTGGGAGGTATAGTTTGTATACTTATACTCAGGTATTCTTTATCATTCTTTATTTTTCTCCCATAGACACTAATTATTTATCATTCTTTATTGGCCTTTAGTGTCTATGGGAGAAAAATAAAGAATGATAAAGACTACTTGCAAGTAAGGATACAAGCTATACCTCCCACTTGATGGGCATGCTACACAATATACAAGTAACTGTGTAAGATCATGGATCAAGTAACCCCCATCAAGTGACAACAGTGTCAAAAGCTATCATGTGGTAGAGCTTTAATCAAAGCATGTGCAACATTATCTAGAGTATGAACCGTCTCAATAATAATGCGCTCAGTGCCTAAGAAGTCTCTAATGAAGTGATAATGCACCTCAATGTGCTTGTTCTTTGCATGATAGATCAGATTCTTAGCCATTGCAATGGCATTCTGACTATCAATAAGCAAATGAGGTACATACTAAGGTAGACCTATATCACAAACAATATGGGAAAGCCATAATGCTCCTTTACATCGGGGATCTCAAAATCAAACGTAGTATTGATGTCCTTAGTGCCCAAGCTTGTAATAGGGAAGGTGAAGGTATCAGAGACGAATGTAGAAGTTGTTACGGGAGCTTCTATAGTCATGGTGGTCATAGTCGTAATGGTAGTAGGCACAGTGGTCGCGGCCTGTGAAACTTCACGGCATGTGGTGGAGCGGCTCATGTGAACGTGAAGAGGGGGAATTGTTGGTTGGGGTTGAACTGGAGACCGTTGAGGCAAGGTTTCAGGTGTGGGCTAAGGTGATGGTGATGTCGACACTTGTAGGCATGGAATGGTGCCATGCATGCGCTGGACTCAATGGGGCTTGGGGGGTCTCGTGGTCTTCTTGGAGCCTTTATATTGTTTCAATTGCTCAGCTGGTAGGGCTCTCTCTATAGTAATATCATAGGCCAGACACATGTATATGATGCATGTGAGAGCATAGCATCCATGAACGACCTTCTTCTTCTCCCACTGATGTTCGGCCAATAAAACCTGATCCTGAATATAGGTGGAAATGTCAATTGTCTGAGGCCCTGTGGACAACCCAAACCAAAGATGCTTGTGTGGGATCGTGAATCCTTCCTATACAGGGAAGGCAAAGTGTTGTAGACAGATTCTGAGCGGAGTGGTTAACTGAGGGGTGATGGCGAAGATGGCGGGCAATTTATCAACATTGCTTCTCTTCATTGGTTTTGGGATGAGACGCTCCTTCTTTGTGGGTGTATGAGTTCCTTGAATCTTAAGTGCAACCCTAATTAAATCCAGAGACAATGTAAACTTCTTGAAAGGTGGGTCATTCACCAAGGATGGTAATATGAAGACAGGGTCCAATTCCTTGCGCTCTTGCTCTCTAAAGGAAGCCACTAAATAATAGCACTGATAAAAATCTAGTTTCAGGAGTTCCGCACTGAAATAATTTGCAAAGCCTGCCCTCTGCCATATAGTTTGGAGATCTTCACTATTCTAGAGATTCTCAAACTCTTGTGAAAACAATTGTTAGCATCTCCATACGTTTGCATGGTACGTCAGATTAGCTTCATATATGAATTCTGCATCGCCTAGGGGCCCTGCAAGCCCTTGGAACCAGTGTGCCTTGCTGCCTACTCTTTCTATCTATCCTTGAGGAGCGTCTTCAATGGGCATGGGTCTAGCAAAACCCTGGAACTCCTCCGGGATAGCCTTAGGCATACTCTCAAATGGAAGAGCCAAGAAATTCACAACCGGTCACCCGAGCGTCACACTGGTAGAACATTCTGCTTGCATGATGGAAAGCAGGTGTTGTGGACCTAAGCTGAAATGAAGAGGAAAACACATTAGTCATGGAAAATAATTAAGATCCCAAGAAGATGAGACCTCCATTCCTTTCCACCACCAACATGCTTCTTGTACAGTGTGTGATTTTTACGATGTGAGAAGTGAAGTGTGACATGTGCGTGCTTTGAGTGGGAGTGTGTAAGGTGCATGTCTTTTCAATTGATTTCGAACGAGTACTCCCTACAGAGTTAGTGTATGTTATAAGGAGAGTGGTGATATGAAGTTTTCTAACTAGGTCTACGTGTAGTGATTAATAAGAGTGTTAGTTTCACTGAGTCGATGGTAAGGATGAGTTGGGTCGAGAGTCATCGTGATTACAGAAGGCTTAGGCATCCATTTCTGTGTCACATGGGGGGTTAATAGAGGTGGTGTAATCTACAAAAGAAGGTGTGTAGGTTTTCCTGGTAGTCTCAGAAAAGGTCCTCTTAGAGTCGACTAAGGTTGAAGTATAAACTAAGCATTTTTTAGGAACCCAGAGCTAGCGAGACTTGGACTGAGCTGTCATCACATACCAAATTTGCCGAATATGTCATCTTGATCGAAATTGATAGGGCTCCCAAAGATCTGGAGTGTTTGACTTACTAGGTACAGTTGCCTTGTGTATCCACCTTGGTTGAGGGGATGCCTGAGTGGATTGTCTACCGAACCACTCTGGTGTGCTGTGCCAATGAGTACGTGGATGATGTGACCCGATGGCTTGTCGAGGGTGCGATATCGTATCCACACACTGTTTTGAAAAATAAGGGAGATCCACTGCACTCTTGCTTAGAAATGGTGACTATTGACCTTCATCTAAAGATTGTGTCTTATGCCGCCATACTTGTCAGATTCCTATCCGTCTAGCCAATTTCCGCTCTTGGATGGGTGGTAATTCGTGTGTGGGTTCAGTACGGTGTGCTGATCTGCACAAGGTTGGATGAACTTCTGTCACATCCAACACCTCTCTGTGTCGACTTTGGAGGGGTAGTTCATGATACTGTCCTGCAAGTTCCAACTAAAGCACACTTTTGAGAAGATTTAAACTCATCGAGTAATGGTATAACCATTCCTGGCCTAGGATCATAGGTTCCATCAAATCATCATCATGACAAACCAACAGTTTTACCATCAGGGTCACCTTTTCTATGGAGATGGGTAGCTCCACCTCGCCTATGCAAGGGGTTTCTAATCCACCTGGTCAGATGAGATAGGCCTCAAGAGGCTTAATTTCATATTCCCTACAAAGAGAGAGTCGAATTTCATTCATGGCTGCACCTGAGTCAATTAAAACCTTACACTGCATGTGCATGGGTTTCTAGCCTAGAGTGATATTAATGAATGGTCTCCTATCAATGATACTAGGGACATCTCTTCCACCGATTCTGACAACCCTGCTTCAAGTTATGACCAAAATAGTGAATGGCGGGAAGTACCCACACTCACGTCACAACTCCTACAAGCTCACACACACACTACAGGAGCTCAAAAACAGTGGGGAGGGGTAGACAACAGTCCTACACACACATTCCAAGCATTACACACACATAGAAGATCAAAGAGAAGATGGAAATCTGCAGGAAAGAGGCAAATTCTAGATTTCAAAGCTCTCCTTGTTCACAATAGCAAAAAGTACTTACAAAGACTCACCAAGTGACTTATATACATGTGCCCTAAATTTGGTCCTTTCACACAAGAGACCGACACTTTATTACTAAAAAGTGAATTTCCTACTAATTCACAAGGGATATTTTACAATAGGATGGGATTATGCAACTAGAGGACTCCTCTAGTGCATTTACAAGGCTTGAGGGAATTCTCTAAGACTTTGAAGGAGAAAAATCATGCCCATTAATTTGAAAATTTTGGGGCTCTTCTTTTGTGTTTCTTTGCTCTGCAACAGGCTCCTTTTGAGTTGCAAAGAAAAAATGCATCTTTGCATCACATTCATTGGATTTCCAAGATGATCGAAGCGTTCTTGATGTTTCAATGTGAGCAAAAGTATTTTTGAATAAGTGCCCTTGGATCTGCCCAAGATCTAAGGGCTATAAATGAAGTGTTAGTATGGAGGGAGCCTTTTCATATAATCCCTTGGATGTAGAGTCGATCCAACAGCTCTGCTTAAAGTCGATTTTTTGCTTAGCTGCAATCATGTGTTAGTATTAGATCTAGCATGATCCGATGGCCAGAATCAACTGTAAATTTTTTAAAAAGCCCCATTTCCAGAGGGCCTTTAGATCTTCATCCAATGAACAGCATTGAGTGCAACTATGCATTCTCTCTCTACTATGCTTCTCCAATCTCACACGCAATGATTGCTTTATCTTTAGCCATTTCAATCGCAACCATCCATATCAAAAATCCAATGGTGTATATTCATTTCAACTCAGCACTAACTTGAAGCATATTACTCTTCTATATTTTAATAGAGAAAACCACCAGTGGTATTGTTTATCCCCTTAATCCCTCATCATCTCCATTTTAATCCCTAAAAATTATGGATCCTTAGAAGGCCCATCCAAGGTTCACTTTTTTTCGTAGTGGTAACCTAAATGGGTAGAAGTATTATTGCTTGAATTTACAAGTCACAATTGTTTCCCAGCATTAAGTGCTATAATATATATAGGCCTACCCTTTTGACAATTCAACTCAAAGACCTATTAATAGGAATGTCTTAATTAGAATCTTTTGAATGCCTTCATAGTATTGAGAATATAATTGAACATGAAATTTTAAATTTATTTCTTTAGGATGGAAAAAGATACAGTACTATAATTACTTATGGATAATTAGTATACTAGGGGATAGTGAAGGGTACACTCAGGAACTTCTTGAGGCATGGTTTAATGATGGTGCCTGAAGGACCATTATGGTCTAATGTTATATTTTGCAATTCTAACATAAGGGATTATTTGTATTTTGAAGCTAATATAATGTGAATGGAGCACATATTTTTTTGACATTCCATTCGAAACTATTTTGAATATGTTGAAAACTTCTCTCATAAGTTTGAAAGAATCTATACACAAAGAAGCATTGCTTAAAATTGTTTTTGATTTTATCTTTATATTTCGAATACCTAAGTAACATCAATCTATAGGATAATAATTCTACTTCTTAGTTCGAGTCTTGGAGAAGGTTTAACATGTTTCAGTGTTATCCAAAGGGTATGCTGACTTAGAGCATACATAAATTGTTTTTTTCGCTTATCCACTCCCCCTTAATAGGAACATTAGATAGGCATGTTATACCTCATTCAACTTACTAGTTCGCACCACTTAATTGCCAACTTGAATTTGGTATAAGGAAAACCTTTTAGTTTCTTATTGTATGTAATTTGACAAATAATTCTTTCAATTTTCCAAATTCGCTTGTTGAATGTGTAATGCCATTGGATTGATTCTTTGAACGAATTGCTCTAAGAAACTCTTGTTATGATTTCATGTTTACATAGATTCATTATCTATTGAAGTTCAATATGTATATATTACTAAATGAAGATTCAAGAAATGAGGTAAACCTCTAAATAATGCAAAACTTTGCTTACATAAATTTTGAAACCACTTTAAACGATTTTGTACATACTTCTTAGTTTGGATTTGTAATTTCTCAATATTGCTTCAGTGGGGGGTAGTCTAAATGGTGGAATACCCTTCATCATGTGGCCCACCTTCGAGTCGAGGGTTGGTTACATACTATTGATATATTTCAGTAGTGATTTGTGTGAACACACTAAGACTACTAGGGAACTTTTTTCCCTCTTTAGGAGGTTTTTCCCCTGGGTTGTATATACCCTATAACCCTAACGGGTTACTTATCTTTATACATTCTCTTGGTAATACATTCAGATTTGTGTGTTGTCCTCCAAGCTTCTTCTTCTACCTTTTGTTGTTCGTGTCCTTTTGCAAACCTCAAACCCCAACAACTAGTATCAGAGCACTTTCGATTCATCTAGAGTATCGTTGACACCCCTCCAATCACAGTCTCAGAATCGCATGAAAATTGGTGAGCATACTCAAGGCGATTAGGACTTCAACATTGCTTTGCTTTGTGGTGTTGAAATTGCGATTTGAGCTCGTTTCAACCTTTGAACACACTATCATAGTGCCTATGTATGCAATTTTTATCTTTTTGTGCCAAACATATATATATGTTTTGGTTCGCTAGTGTGGGTGCCTTGAAGCTTGCTACAGGTTTAGTAGAACTCGATAGGGTAGTTAGTTCAAATTTTTGAGATACAATCATTTTTCTGAATCAAGGTATTTTAGTTAGTGTCCATGGCAAAAAGCAGTGATGTATTCCATATGTTGAGTATTGAGGATAAACTGGATGGTGCCAATTACCCATTATGGTAATATATAATGTTTCATGTATTGGTCATAAAAAAACTATGGAATATTGTGCAGGGTGTTGAAAAATGACCTTATACTGCATTTGCAAGTACACTTACTGAAGGTGATGCAAATGGCATTGAAGATGATGTTCTTTAGGTTCATGTTCATGTTGTAGTTCCTACTACACCTACTATAGAGCAACTTCATTGGGATGGAAGAGATGCTCAAGCATATGCATTGATAGCCTTTTCTATCAAATGTGTCATTATTCCTCACATTCACCCCTAAAAAATAGTAAATGATGCTTGGGATACACTTACCACTTTATACCAGGGAAGGAATGAGGCTCGTGTTGCTTACCTCTGAAAATAGTTGGAGAGTGAGCACATGAATGAAGGCGATTCCATGGATATTTTTTTGACAAAGTTCAAAGATTTGAAAGAGCAATTGATTTTTGGTGATGAATTCTTGCCAGACAGTTCACTTGTGCAGACTGTTCTAAATGGTCTTCCAGATTCATATTAGAGTTTTGCTTCTACGCTTAGGATTGATGATGAAAGGCAATCCAAATACCTTAAAATTTAAGGAGTTAGTCTTTGTTTTGTTGCAAGAAGATCAGTCTAGGTAGAATATGTCCATTATGTGTTTTGTGGATCAAGCTTTCCTGGCTAGTCAGAATGGCAAAGGTAAATGGAGCTCATCTAGTAGTGAGCAAAAATTTTCTAATTCTGCACTATCAAATAAGGATGACAAAGACGAGAAGAAACAAGAAAACAGAAATTATTTTGCAAATACTGTAGGAAATGATCGTGTAATAAAGATTTGTCCAATTATGGTTGCAAAAGAGGTAAAGAAAAAAGAAGTTGGAATGGTTGTTGCAAAGGCCTCTACACCCAAGTTATAGTTTGCAAATCTTACATAGAATGAAGGATGGGCATCTACTACTGTTTGCAGTTATGAACCATCTTCTCATGAACAATGTATGTATGCATTAGACTCAGATGTTTGGTACTTTGATAGTGGGGCAACCATCATGTTACCTCGCAATGCAGTTTCTTCACTTCAATCGCGCATGCCCCTACAAGGAATACTGTCACATGCATCAATAACTCCTCTTATCATGTCATGGGAGTTGGAAGGATCATTCAGACTACTACTGATGGTAGTGCTTTTACATTCTTGGATGCTTTATTTGTGCCAAGGATCAACAAAAATCTATTATTATTCTCAGCATTAGCCAAGATCAGCTTGGTTGTGAAATTTTTTGATGGCAAATGTACAATTCATGATTTGTTGAATGGAAACATTAATATTGCTTCTGGCATTTTATGTCATGGATGGTGTCATCTCTGCCCAAACTTGAGGCACCTGGTAAATATTTTTGTGAAGGCTATATTTTGGGCGAAATGTAGAATTTCTCCTTCCTAAAAGATGGTTTAGTAGGAGCTACTTAGAAATTGCAACTTGTTCGTAGTGATGTTTGTGGTCCTATGCAAACACCTTCTTTTCGAAACTACCTTTATTTCATGACTTTCATTGATGATTTTTCTAGGCATGCATAGGTATATACATTGAAAGCAAAGTCCAAAGTGTTTATTTGCTCAAAAAGATTTTGGTTTTGCACTACAAGAATAGCTGGGGTGTAGCAACACCCCTGATTGAAAAAAAAGTGGGTATCGTCGCTTATGTGATGCTTCTTTAAAAAAGCGTTGCATAAGAGACATCCAAGAAAAAAAACCCAAAAAATAAATCGGGGTTGTCGCATATATGATGCTAAGCATCGCTTATGCGACACTCATGCCAAGGGTCATGATAAGTCTTG